>WNWK01004001.1:0-150573 GCA_009830355.1 Cherax destructor | reverse complement strand
GGAGGGTGTACACGTTCCCCCCCGGGACGGGGGAAAAGGGGTCACGCGTCAGTAGCCTCGAAAGGGTTCCCCACATTTTCACCGGTATCTTTCTAAAAAAAATTAATCTACAAGTAGTGAGTTCACTTGAAAGCGTCAGGTAATCCAAAAAATTTTTTGAAGATGTCTGGGCAAGTGGTACGAAAATGTCACCAAGAGGGGACCCCAAATTGTGGGTGAACACTGGAGTCATCACTTTCCGTAAAACCCCCTTTTTATCACGCTGCCACCATTAATACACTCTGACACCCAAAACCCCCAAACGCACACACAAAAAAGGGGGGCCAAAAACGGGACGCGCCCCATGCAACCACAAATGGTGGTACACACAAAAACCTTACCGTGCCCCCCGGGTCAAAAACCCACACCTCCCCCCCCCCCCCCACTCGCCCCCCCCCTCCCAAACCCAAAAAAGGGAGTCAGACGATGCCGCTGCTGCCCGTAAATTGAGCTTCAGTGTCCCCCCCCCCCTCCATTTACCCCCCCCTCCTCTACAACCTACCACGTGTCTCCCGGTTTTTGTTTTAAACCATGTCAAATTGAACACATTAGGAACGTGTTGAGGTAGGATGAAGGGAAAGAAGGAATGAAATTTTGGGATTTTCCCCCGAAGAAAGATTAGGCAGCGACGTTCATCCTATGAATGGACACACCGCTCAAAACACTATATATCACCCAAAATTTTTTTTTTAAGTAAACTGTCAACACCCCAATTTTTTTTATTATCTCAATCCCCAGCTCTAAAAAAAAGACTATTCTTGGTCCCCCCCCCCCCCTTTCCCCTGCCTTCTGGGACACCTATAAATAACATCCTGTTGCAAGTTTGTCTCAAAAAAAAACCCACAGATGAAGGTCTTGATATGACGACCCATTAAGGATAATGAGAAGGAACACGAATTCTAGGAGAGACAGCAAGCAAAAAACCCACAAAAAAATAGAGAAATCCAATACATTTCTTCTCATAAAAACATCCAGGGCAGAAACATCAAGTATCGGATCTCTAATTAAAGGAGATGGAACATAAAATGACGCCAAAAAAAAATAAGTGAAATATTTTAGTCTTAACAGAGTCGGTGTTCAGCGAGAAATTTTAAACAGCGTAAAAATTGACGACCCAAAAATGACTCGTTCATAACGAGATGCAAGATAATAAACAATCTCAAACCTCTATACAAATTCCTTTGAAAAAGCCATTTACCCCAGACCATGCACTCTCCCCCGGCCAGGAACTGTATATTCATCAATATTGAAAAAAAAAATTTTCAAGTGCCTTCAATATTCTATGGGCGACCCCAACTGGGTAATCCCCTTTTAAAAAAGAATGATATAACCCCAACCCACGAAGGTGGCAGAAAAATTAAAAAAAACTTTAGACAGACCTACGTCCCACATTATCAAGTTTTTTTCGGGGAAAAAAAAGTTGCCAATCCCTGGCCCGGTTTCAGCCCAGGTCACTTTGGGTTTGACAGGCCCCGCCTCTCAAATCCCGATCATTACAATATGGTCTTGGATATTCAAGAAGACAAACAAAATAGAATACTGTTTTGTACACTGACTTTAAAAGACTTTTACGAGTGTGACCATGGGAAACTGAGCCCCATTTTGCAAAATGAATAACTGAAAAAGGGGGGCAGATGATATTTAACTTTCTAACAAACAGAACCAAAAAAATAATAGTAAACGGGCAAATCAGACCAAAATGAAAAATTTTATTCCCCAAGGCACTGTAGTCTCTCAACTTCTTTTCCCCTCTCATATCAAAAATAGACAGGGACATAAATCATACACATCATGCTTTGTAAAACACAGACTCTGCATCCAGTGGCATCACAGTGAGCACCCCAGCTTTACATCAAGCGTCTTCCGGGGGCTCAAAACAATATAATGTTTAATATTAGGTTTTATTAAAAATTTACAGAAGGATTGGGGAAAAAAAAAAGATCGGATCAACAAACCCAAAAAACTAAGAAAGCAAGTCTAATATGAGACATTCAGTTATAATTGAAGATTCACGTTCAAAAACCAACCATGTTATCCAAATAAAAGGGGAAAAAAGAGTCAAATACAGAAAATTTTTTGGGGGTCGTACAACAGTCAACCCCCAAATTACCGGGGTCCCCGAAGTCCGGGGAAGGGTGGAAAATACATAATAATCAAACCCCCGGAAGATTCTGGGGGGTTTGTCCCAAACCGACAAAAAAACCCACATGGAAAACGGGGGGCCCCCGAGGGCAAGATACCTAATAAAAAACGGGGGAGCGTGTCAACACAAGCTCAAAAATTAAAGGAACCACAACTCTTCCCATCTCCTGCTTTGGGGGGTTAAACCAACAGACCTTGCTGCAAGGGGGAAATCGACAAAATTCCTCAAAAAATTTCCCCATAAACCGGGGGTTTTTGGGGTATTTCTGGTTTGGTGGGGCCCCCAACAGTATGATCAATCGTCATTAACCAGGGCTGGTTTAGGATGGGACCCCGGAGGGGGGGATTTCCCGGGGAAAAAAAAAGGGGGAATTTTAAAAGGGGTGGTGGTGAAAGGCAGGACGAACTCAAGGAAGACCTACAGGTTGGGGGGGTCGAAAATTGGCTCCCAAAAAACAACCATTAAGAAAAAGGGGTTATCAGTTTGTTTGGGGAAGCCCAATGGGGGAAAAAACTTGTTGGGGGTGTGTGTGTGTGTGTGTGTGTTTTTTTTGGTGTGGTGTATTTTTGTTTTTTGTTTTTTTGGTGTGTTTGTGTGTGTGTGTGTGTTTTTTTCTGTGGTGTGTGTGTTTTTTTTGCATGTGGTGTGTGTGTGTTTTTGCGTGGTGTTTGGGTGTGGTGTGTTTTTTTTTTGCCTTTTGTGTGTGTGTGTGTGTGTGTGTGTGTGTGTGTGTGTGTGTGTGTTTCGGGTTGGGTGTGTTTTTTGTTTTGCCTGTGGTGTGTGTGTGTGTGTGTGTGTGTGTGTGTTTTTTTGGGTGGGGTGTTTTTTTTTGTGGGGTGTGTGTGTGTGTGTGTGTGTGTGTGTGTGTTTTTTTTTTTTTTTAAAAACCTCCATTTTTTTCCCCATGTATAAATTATGATATTTTTTTTTTCCTGAAAAAAGGGGGAGTTTTTTTTTGAGGTTTTTAGGTATATTGATAAGTTAGAAAATAATGAAAGAATATGGGCAGTATGCCGGGGCACCTACCCCCAAAAAGTTGTCCCCCAAAAAACACAGGGGGTTTTGGCTAAAAAAATATTAATGGTTTCAATACCGACAAGTTGATGTATACAACTTTTGGGGAAAAAAAAAATGCCAAGTGTTTACATTTCCCTTCAACTTTCGGTAATATATACCATTAATAACACTTTTTCCAAATCCGCATTCAGATAGAGAGGATTTATTCAGTACCTCAAATAACCGGTTTCCCCCTTTAAAAGGGGGTAATTTTCCCTTAAGGGTTTTTTTTCCTCCCCCGAGGTTTTTACCACCGTGTTCCCCCATCCTGGGTCTTGTTGTTTTCCCCCCCCCCGGGGTTTTTTGTTTCCCCAAGGTTTGTGTGTTTTTGGGTTTGGGCTCCGTGTTTGGGTTTGTTTCCGTGTTTTGGGGTTTTTGTGTTTTTAGGGTTTTTTGTGTTTTTGGTTTGTACCCCGTTTTCCAGAGGTTTTCCACCTGTTCTCCATTGAGGTTTGTATACCTTTTCCATTCTGAGGGGCTTGTACACCGTGTTCCCCACCGGGTTTTGGGCCCTTTTTTCCACCGAGGTTTGTACCACCGTGTTTCCATCCTAGGTTTTACTACCTGTTCCTCCACCGAGGTTTTGTACCACATGTTCCTACCGGGTTTTTTTTACACCTGTTCCTCCCTGAGGTCTTGTCCCCCGTGTTCCTCCATCCTGGGGCGTCCCCCGTGTTCCTCCACCGGGGGGTTTTTTCCCATTTCCCCCCCATCCTGAGGTCTTGTACTACCTTTTCCCTCCACCGAGGTCTTGTACCCCCGTTTTCCCCCACCGAGGTCTTGTACACCGTGTTCCTCCATCCTGAGGTCTTGTACTACCGTGTTCCTCCACCCCGGGGCTTTACAAGTGTTCCTCCATCCTGGTCTTGTACTTTTCCCCCCACCTGAGGTCTTGTACTACCGTTTCCTCCATCCTGGGGGTCTTGTTTCCGTGTTCCCCCTCCTGAGGTCTTGACTACCGTTTTCCCCAATCTTGGGGGTCTTGTATTTGTCTTCCTCCATCCTGAGGTCTTGATACCGTGTTCCCCCATCCTGAGGTCTTGTATTACCGTGTTCCTCCATCCGGGTCTTGTACTCCCGGGTTTCCCAATCTTGGGGTCTTTTCCCCTGTTCCTCCATCCTGAGGTCTTGGGACTACCGTGTTCCTAATCTTTGGGGTTTTTTACTACTGTTCCCCCATCCGGGGGGCTTGTACTTTTGTTCCTAGCCTGAGGTTTGTACCTTTCTTCCTCCAGCCTGAGGTCTTGTCCCCGTGTTCCTAGATCTTGAGGGTTTTTCCCCTTTTTTCCTCCATCCTGGGGTCTTGTATTCCGTTTCCTCCACCCCGAGGTCTTGGGTTTCTACTGTTTTCCCCCAGCCTGAGGTCTTGTTTTTTACCGTGTTCCTCCATCCTGAGGTCTTGTACTCCGTGTTTCTCCATCTTGAGGTCTTGTATTTCCGTTTCCTCCATTCCCGAGGTCTTTTATTTCCGTGTTTCTCCCCTCCTTGGGGGTCTTTATTTTCCCTGTTTCCCCCATCCTTTAGGTCTTGTTTCCGGTTTCCCCCAAACTTGAAGGGCTTGTACTACCTGTTTCCTCCATCCTTGAGGTCTTGTATTTCCGTGTTTCCCCCTCCTGAGGGCTTGATTACCGTGTTTCTCCATCCTGAGGTCTTGTTCCGTGTTCCTCCATCCTGAGGTCTTGTACTACCGTTTCCTCCATCCGAATCTTGTACTACCGTGGCCCCATCCTGGGGGTCTTGTACTACCGGTTCCTAAACCTTTAGGGCTTGTACTACCGTGTTTTCCCCCATCCTGGGGGTTTGTACTACCGTGTTCCTAAACCTTTAGGGCTTGTACTACCTGTTCCTCCATCCTGATGTCTTGTACTACCAGTTTCCTCCATCCTGATGTCTTGTACTACCGTGTTCCTCCATCCTGAGGTCTTGTACTCCCCCGTGTTCCTCCATCCTGAGGTCTTGTATTACCGTGTTCCCCCCATCCTGAGGTCTTGTATTACGTTTTCCCCTCCATCCTGAGGTCTTGTACTACCGTGTTCCTCCACCCCTGATGTCTTGTACTACCGTTTTCCTCCATCCTAAATCTTTTTACCGTGTTCCTCCATCCTGAGGTCTTGTACTACCTTTTCATTCCTTTCCCACCCTTGAGGTCTTGTACTCCCGGGTTCTCCATCCCTGATGTCTTGTATTCCCGTGTTCCTCCATCCTGAGTCTTTTACTACCTTTCCTCCATCCTGATGTCTTGTACTACCGTGTTCCTCCATCCTGAGGTCTTGTACTACCGTGTTCCTCCACCCTGGTCTTGTATTACCGTGTTCCTCCATCCTGAGGTCTTGAAATTACCGTGTTCCTCCACCCCAGGGTCTTTTTCCTACCATTTTTTATCCCATCCTGAGGTCTTGTACTACCGTGTTCCTCCATCCTGATGTCTTGTTTACCGTGTTCCTCCACCCTGAGGTCTTGTACTACCGTGTTCCTCCATCCTGAGTCTTGTACTACCGTGTTCCTCCACCCCTGAGGTTTTTGTACTACCTTTCCTCCATCCTGATGTCTTGTATTACCGTGTTCCTCCATCCTGATGTCTTGTACTACCGTTTTCCCTCCATCCTGATGTGTACTCCGTGTTCCTCCATCCTGATGTCTTGTACTACCGTGTTCCTCCATCCTGAGGTCTTGTACTACCGTGTTCCCCCCATCCTGAGTCTTGTATACCGTGTTCCTCCACCCTGAGGTCTTGTCCCACCGTGTTCCCCCATCCTGAGGTCTTGTACTACCGTGTTTCCATCCTGAGGTCTTACTTTTCCTACCGTTTGTTTTTCTCCACCCTTGAGGCCCTTTTTGTTTCCCTCCATCTTGAGGTCTTGTACTACCTTGTTTTCCACCCTTGAGGTCTTGTACTACCTTGTTCTTCCACCCCTGAGGTCTTGTACTAATGTTTTATGGTTAGGTCTGCGCGTGTGTGTGTGTGTGTGTGTGTGAGGAGAGAGATGAGAGAGAGAGAGAGAGAGAGGAGGAGAGAGGAGGAGAGGAGAGGAGAGAGAGGAGAGAGAGAGAGAGAGAGAGAGAGAGAGAGAGAGAGAGAGAGAAAACACCCCACCAAACATATCGCCGATGGAAAAAAAATGAGGAATACAATGCAGTGAGATAAGGGATTGAGAACACGGTGGAGTGTCAAGTGCCAAGCCTCAGGACCTCTCACTGCCAACACATCGTTTAAACCTTGTTCTAAAAAACAGTTTGGTTTCGTGAGATGCAGTTGTTAGTTCAGTCAGTCTCTAACATGCTAACAATGTCACGTGGCTGCCAGTGAGGCGGCCTTGTCTGAAATGTCTTGGCCGGCTCTTGGCCCCCAAACCCCTGGTGGTGGTACTGGTAGTGGTGATGGCGGTAGTAGTGATGGTGGTAGTAGTATTAGTGGCGGTGGTGATATTAATGGTGGTGGTGGTGGTAATGGTGGTGGTGGTGTTGGTGGCAATGGTGGTGGTGGTTTTTGGGGGCAATGGTGGTGGTGTTGGTGGCAATGGTATTGGTGGTGGCAGTGGTGGTGGGGGTGTTTGGGTGACAGTGGTAAAATTACCGACAATATGTTAAGTAAAGGACACAATGCAACTAATGTGACATTTATTGTGGCAACGTTTCGCTCTCCAGGAGCTTTGTCAGCCGTTACAAACAATACATGGACACAAAGGGTATATATAGGCTCAAGTGAGGTGTAATATAGTGGTTTTTTTGTAATACTAGGTGTAATACTAGTGGTGGTAGAAATAGTAGTGATATAAGTTGTAGTAGTAGTATTACTACTGCAACTTATATCCTTTCTACTACCACCACTAATTACACCTACCCTAAGCCTATATATCCCTTTGTGTCCATGTATTGTTCGTAACGACGACAAAACTCCTGGAAGCGAAACGTTGCCACAATAAAATGTCACATTAGTTGCATTTGTGTCCTTTTCTTAACAAATAGAAGCAGCAGGTAGGGAAGTAAAAGGGGATGTAATCAGTTCAGCAACCTTGGGAAATAGTTTTTGAGGTGGTCCGTCCCTAAGTCTGGAGGGGTTGAGCTCCATACTCTGGAACAATGTGAAGCATAAGAATGAAGCCTTAAATAATGCCGAAGGTGAGGCGTGAAGGTCTCGATGCTGTAGCAGGAGGCGAGGACCAGTAGTGGAGTCAAGGGCAAGAAATCGAGGAGCTCTACAGCTGATCTACTGGTCCATGTAAGCAAGAACATAAGAACATAAGAAAGGAGGAACACTGCAGCAGACCTTTTTCCCCTTCAAACAGGTCCTTCCCTTCCATCCCCCCCAACAGAATATTTGTTCAACCTTTTAATTTTTTTAATGCTACCCAAAAATAAGCTTTGATAATTTTATTTTCTCATGTCAAAATTCCCACTCAAATCCAACCCCCTTTTATAGTTTTTCCAACCAAATTTAAAACTACCCAAGGTCCCCTTTTTTCAATAACCCCACTAGGCAAAAACTGTTCCATTCATCAACTACCCTATTTCCAAACCAATACTTTCCTATATCCTTTCTAAATCTAAACTTATCTAACTTGAATCCATTATTGCAGGTTCTCTCTTGGAGAATACCCTCAAGACCTATTTATATCCCCTTTGTTAATACCCATTTTCCACTTGTATACCTCGATCATGTCTCCCCTCATTCTACGTCTTACAAGTGAATGTAATTTAAGGGTCTTCAATCTTTCTTCGTAAGGAAGATTTCTAATGCTATGTATTAATTTAGTCATTCTACGCTGAATGTTTTCTAACGAATTTATGTCCATTCTGTAATATGGAGACCAGAACTGAGCTGCGTAATCTAGGTGAGGCCTTACTAATGATGTATAAAGCTGTAATATAACGTCTGGACTTCTGTTGCTAACACTTCTTGATATAAATCCCAGTAATCTATTTGCCTTATTACGTACGCTTAGGCACTGCTGTCTTGGTTTAAGGTTGCTGCTCACCATCACCCCAAGTCCTTCTCGCAATCTGTATGGCTAAGTTCTACGTTATTTAACTTATAAGTGCTTGGGTTATGGACACTCCCGAGCTTTAGAACTTTGCATTTATCTACATTGAACTGCATCTGCCATTTTTCTGACCAGGAATTGAGTTTGTCTAAATCCTCCTGTAGTTCACTGACATCTACGTCTGAATCGATTATCCTACCTATCTTCGTGTCATCAGCGAATTTGCTCATATCACTAGAAATTCCCTCGTCAAGGTCATTTATATATATTATAAACAACAACGGGCCCAAAACCGATCCCTGAGACGCCACTTGTTACAGATCCCCACTCCGATTTAACCCCATTTATGCACCCTCTGCTTCCTATTGGTGAGCCATGACTCGATCCATGACAACACTTTTCCCCCAATGCCATGAGCAGCCACTTTCTTTAACAGTCTCTGATGTGGTACTCTATCAAAAGCCTTACTAAAATCCAAATAAACGATATCGAATTCTTTATCATTATCAACTGCCTCAAAAGCCCCACTGAAAAAGTTAACAAATTAGTTAGGCAGGAACGGCCCTGGTGAATCCATGCTGAGTATCATTAATCAAATTATGCCTATCGAGATGGCTTCTTATGTTATCAGCTATAATCGACTCTAGTAATTTGCCTACAATTGATGTTAGACTTATTGGGCGGTAATTTGATGGTAACGACTTGTCCCCTGCTTTAAAAATAGGAATTACATTAGCCATCTTCCACGTATCCGGCACTACACCTGTTTGAAGAGATAGGTTAAAAATGTTAGTTAAGGGTTCACAGAGTTCTATTTTGCATTCCTTAAGAACCCTTGAAAAAAGCTCATCAGGGCCTGGCGATTTATTTTGCTTCAAACGGTCTATCTGTTTGATAACCTTTTCGATAGTGACTGTGATACTACATAATTTATCTTCTTCAGGCCCACTAAAATACCTAATTCTTGGGATATTATTAATGTCTTCCTGAGTGAAAACCGAGAGAAAATAATTATTAAAAATAGAGCACATTTCATTCTCTTTGTCAGTAAGATACCCATAATTATTTTTAAGGGGACCTATCTTATCTCTAACTTTTGTTCTATACACCTGAAAAAAACTTTTTGGGTTAGTTTTCGAATCCCTAGCAACTTTAATTTCGTAGTCTCGTTTAGCTTTTCTTATCCCCTTTTTAACGTCCCTCTTAATGTCAATATACTGACTCATAAGATGACCCTCACCTCTTTTGATACGCCTATAAACTCCTTTCTTCTGCCCTAAAAGATATTTGAGCCTATTATTCATCCATTTTGGGTCATTTCTATTCGATCTAATTTCTTTATATGGGATAAATGTTATTTGGGCAGCATGTATAGTGTTCAGAAAACTGTCATATTGATAGCTATCTTCATTACCCCAGTCCACAGATGATAAGTGTTCTCTAAGTCCATTGTAATCTGCTAGCGAAAATCTGGGACCGTTACTGAGTTATTCGTACTATGAAACTTCCATTCAATGCCAAAGGTAATTGATTTGTGGTCGCTTGCGCCGAGTTCCTCTGTAATTTCTAAATTATTAACAAGGGTTTCCTTGTTTGCCAGAACTAAGTCAAGCAGGTTATTTCCCCTTGTAGGTTCTGTCACAAACTGCTTCAAAAAACAATCTTGAACTACATCTAAGAAGTCGTTAGATTCTAAATTCCCAGTCAAAAAATTCCAATCAATTTGACTAAAGTTGAAGTCACCCAGAATAACTACGTTATCGTGCATTGTGGCCTTAACAATTTCCTCCCATAGTAGTCTCCCTTGGTTCCTATCTAAGTTTGGGGACGGTATATCACACCTAAAATCAATTTTCATGCCCCTCTGAAAATTCTATCCAGACAGACTCTGTATGTGTTATTTCAGACTTTATTCCCTTTTTTATGCAACAGTTCAAGCGATCTCGGACATACAGTGCCACTCCACCCCCCTTCCCGAAACTTCTGTCTACTTGGAACAATTTAAAACCCTGTATATGACATTCAGCAGGCATGTCCCTATTTTTCGTATTGAACCACGTCTCAGTTATGGCAAATACATCAATGTTACCTGCACTTGCAAATAATCTCAAATCGTCCATCTTATTCCTAGCACTACGACTATTTGTATAATACACTTTTAAGACCCTCTTTCTCTTTACCCTTCCTGCTCCATTCTGTTTTACCACTATACCTATTTCTGTCCTTGTTATTGTTAAGATTTTTATATCAAAGCCTAGATCTATATTTCGACATTCATTATTTTCCATTTCTAAACCCATACCTCTAACTAATCCTAGTTTAAAGTCCTAACAACACCCTCAACTGAGCTAGCAAGAAAATCCACACCTGCCCTGGATAAGTGAACCCCATCCCTGGCATACATGTCATTTCGGCCATAGAAGTGGTCCCAGTTGCAAATGAATGGTACTGCATTATCCTTACAGTGTTTGTCCAGCCAGCAATTGACACCAATTGCCCTGGACAGCCATTCATCTCAACTCCTCTCCTTGGCAAAATACCATATGACAGGGTTCCCACCTTCTTCCTAATTATGTCTATTGCTGACCTATACCTGCTAGTCAGGTCCTCACTCCTACGTCTGCCAAGCATCGTTGCCTCCAGCACTGAGACAGATAATAGGATTGCTCCCATTACCTCTCATGATGTCGTCCAGACGGCTAACAATATCCTCCATCCCAGCCCCAGGAAAGCAAACCCTCTGTCTCCTACTTCTCTCTTTCAAGCAGAAGGCCCTATCCATATACCTAATTTGACTATCCCCAACAAGAACAATGTTCTTACCTTCCTTGGTGTCGTTCGTGATGTTCCCTGTAGTCGACTCACATTCATCGGGTAACACGGAGAATCGGTTCGATGTTTCCACAACAGGTTTCTGGTTCTTCGTTAATTCTACCTCTCCATCCATCCTCTTGATCTTTAACTTTGTCCCATGCATTCCGGCCACTGTCCAGGTTCCTTTCTTGGCTTGAGGATTCTCAACAGGAGGATTACTACGAATCCTCTTGTTTTCCTCAGTCAGTCGCTGTATCTCAAGCTTAGCTACCCTCAGTTCTTCCTTCAGCTGCTGGTAGAGTAGCTCAAGAGAGGACATCTTGTTCAGATTCAGAGAGCACACAAGACACGTCTTCACTGAGTTAAGTCAGGTCCACCACTCAAGTTAAGTCAGGTCCACCACTGAGTTAAGTCAGGTCCACCACTGGGATGAGTTAAGTCAGGTCCACCACTGTTAAGTCAGGTCCACCACTGAGTTAAGTCAGGTCTACCACTTCAAGTTCCCTCTCGATGCTAACCCTTTTCAGCCTCACATTGTTCCAGACTATGAAGTTCAACACTTCTCCAGGCTAAGGGACTAACCACCTCAAAACCTATTTCTCCAAGGCTGATGGACTGATTAAATATTTACTTCCCTACCACACCTGCTGCCTCTGTATTTGACTGAAGAAGCCTACTGTGTAGGCGAAGCTTTTCAGTCAACAATAAAGATACCCAACAGGACAGGTCCTCCACTAACCAAGAACCTCGCACTAACAAGTATAAAACAATTTACAAAACAACCTAAAGAGCCAAGCTTCAAAACCAACATTTATAGCATGTAACACTGTAAACAAGTGTTGCCAAGCTCAAATAACTGCTGACTGTAACGGGATTTCCCCTGACGTGTTTCTAAGAAAAACTGTTCGGTGTTGCAGAGGTTGTGTGAATGAGTAAAGAGGAATGTAATGGGGAGAGGAAGTAGACACACTCAGTTTTTCAATTAAAATGACTGAGCTTAAAGAGAGTTGGAGTACAATCGATGTACACAACTTGGGGAGCAGGAAAATAATTTCAGTGCTTCTTATAGCCTATAAAGGTTATAAGAAAGTAGAACAAACTCATGTAGGGTGTTGTATATGAATGGTATACAGTACCTACAAGATGAAGAACTACACACATGTGCAACATCTGGGTATCTTCATTTGTAGACGTTTCGCCGTTTCTTGAATTTGTATTAATAAAGCCACTGGAGGGCGAAACGTCTACAAATAAAGATACCCAGATATTGCACGTGAGTCTAATTCTTCATCATGTGGCGTGGTGCAGGTCTACTGCTGTGTTCTACTCTAATATATATTCTGTTCTTACGTATTCTCTTACGGTTTTAACTGTTCTTAAATGTGTTGTTCTTACGTGTCCAAGTTATACGCAGGCGGGCGCATGTAAACCCGCAGGAGATACTTTCTAATAATCTTTTTCTCACTCCAACTGGCCTTGCTAAAGAAAAAAAAAAACATAAACCTCGACACAGGTGTGAATTTGCTTATGACACAACCAATCAGTTACGAGGTTGCTGAGCCCCGCTGCAAGATACCTACCTCACCTTCACCAGTATATAATACTGGTCTATCTCAGTGAGAGATTTCCAGCGGGACACTTGCACGTCTCACCCCCCCTTCCCTCCGGCGTACCTGTTTCTGTAGCCACCTGCTTCTTCAAGCTCTGCTTACCAGCTCAAGCTCTGCAACTCATTAAATGACTTACTCTTTGAATTACTTAAAAAGAGCGTACAGGAAGGCCCCGCTTATCCAGCAGGTTAGGTTCTGGGCTAATGCTGTAAAGCTAAAATCGCTGTAAAGTGAATCATAACATTTTTTTTATTTTTCCACTTTCAAATGCATATAAAAGTTTGATAACATGCTTACACTATCATGAATTGAGCATCAGAGCTAGGCTTAAAAAATGCATATATAGTACACATTACTAACCTTAAAATATAGTGAGTGGTGAATATATTTATCATAGGAGTCTGAAAAAAAATTAGCAAAACGCTGTAAAGCGGGACCCTCCTGTAATTATAAGTTGTACAAAGTTATTAATAGGATAAGAAATATTATTTTAATGCCCAATCTTAAGTATATTACCCCTTCCCAGTATATTGAGGGGAAGGTGGCTAGGTGAACATTAACAGCTGATGCACGGAGACTTGGTCATACATCTCGCCCGAGAATCGAACCGGTGTTCTGTCAATTGTTAACCGAAATTTAGGTCACTCAGAGGCAATCTCAATTGTTTGGCGGGATTTTCGTTAAATTGGTGGTGTCTAGATGCTTGAAGTGTTCCCGTGGGGTTGAAGAGAAGAGAGGAAGTAGCCAGCTCCACACTGTGGGGTTGTAGGAGGGAGGGGAAGTAGCCAGGTACACACTGTGGGGTTGTAATAGGGAAGGGAAGTAACCAGATACACACTGTGGGGTTGTAGGAGGGAGGGGAAGTAGCCAGGTACACACTGTGGGGTTGTAATAGGGAAGGGAAGTAGCCAGATACACACTGTGGGGTTGTAGGAGGGAGGGGAAGTAGCCAGGTACACACTGTGGGGTTGTAATAGGGAAGGGAAGTAGCCAGATACACACTGTGGGGTTGTAGGAGGGAGGGAAGTAGGCAGGTACACTGTGGGGTTGTAGGGAGGAGGAAGTAGCCAGGTACACACTGTGGGGTTGTAGGAGGGAGGAAGTAGGCAGGTACACTGTGGGGTTGTAGGGAGGAGGGAAGTAGCCAGGTACACACTGTGGGGTTGTAGGAGGGAGGGAAGTAGGCAGGTACACACTGTGGGGTTGCAGGGAGGGGGGAAGTAGCCAGGTACACAGTCTCAGCAGGTACACACTGTGGGGTTGTAGGAGGGAGGAAAGTAGGCAGGTACACTGTGGGGTTGTAGGAGGGAGGGAAGTAGCCAGGTACACACTGTGGGGTTGTAGGGGGGAGGGAAGTAGGCAGGTACACTGTGGGGTTGCAGGGAGGAGGGAAGTAGCCAGGTACACACTGTGGGGTTGTAGGAGGGAGGGAAATAGGCAGGTACACTGTGGGGTTGCAGGGAGGAGGGGAAGTAGCCAGGTACACAGTCTCAGCAGGTACACACTGTGGGGTTGTAGGAGGGAGGGGAAGTAGGCAGATACACTGTGGGGTTGCAGGGAGGAGGGGAAGTAGCCAGGTACACACTGTGGGGTTGTAGGAGGGAGGGGAAGTAGGCAGGTACACTGTGGGGTTGCAGGGAGGAGGGGAAGTAGCCAGGTACACAGTCTCAGCAGGTACACACTGAACCTCAGTAGTGGTGTCACAGAAGACAGTCATGGTGGCACCACCACCACTAGTGGCTCTCCTACCCTCGCACCACCTCCCTCCTCCTCCACCCCACCCCCACCCTAGGTAAATCCTCCACCTCCTACCCCTGTCACCTACATTTCTCCTCCAACACTGCCGCAACAGCTCTCTCTTTCTCTCATACACACAAAACTGGGCAAGTGACTATCGACACGCGCCTTTAACAAATGGTAAATATAAGAGAGACTGACAAACACACCACCACAACCATCATCAGCACCATTACCGCCATCACCACCACTAACAGCAGCACCACTACCACCACCAACAGTACCAGAGTTGCATCTCTCAGAGGCAGGCTGGGTTTCCCATGCTCTGGCCTCCAGGCCACAACAACCCTACACCCACCACGTATTTAACAATGACAAAAAAAAACCGACTCCCTCAGAGAGCGTTATATCCTTGAACACAGAGAGGGGGTGGAGGGAAGGGGAAGAGAGGGAAGGAGCAGAGGGAGGGGAGAGAAGGGAAGGGGAGGGAAACAGGTGAGGTGGAAGTATCAAGTGACCTATGCCCAAGCGTTTTGGAGGGGAGAAGTGTTACTCTCACTCTCACAGATTCTCTCTCATACACACACACACACACACTTGGAGCAGGGAGAGAGTGGACCTAGTAGCGACCAGCGAAGCGGCGGGGCCAGGAGCTGTGAATCGACCCCTGCGATCCGAAATAGGCGAGTACACACAAGGCTGGAGTTTACATTCTCCTCCAGTGCGTCGGACAGAGAAAACAGGATTGATCGTCGCTTACTGGCATTTTGCTACATAATGAAGAAGAATTGAGAGGAGTAGAGTAAACATTGAGTAAGATAGCAACCACTGACACAACACATCTCACACATGAGACACACAATGACTAAGATAACAACCACTGACACAACACACCTCACACATGAGACACACAATGACTAAGATAACAACCACTGACACAACACCTCACACATGAGACACAATGACTAAGATAACAACCACTGACACAACACCTCACACATGACACACAATGACTAAGATAACAACCACTGACACAACACACCTTACACATGAGGCACACAATGACTAAGATAGCAACCACTGACACAACACACCTCACACATGAGGCACACAATGACTAAGATAACAACCACTGACACAACACACCTCACACATGAGGCACACAATGACTAAGATAGTAACCACTGACACAACACACCTCACACATGAGACACACAATGACTAAGATAACAACCACTGACACAACACATCTCACACATGAGGCACACAATGACTAAGATAGTAACCACTGACACAACACCTCACACATGAGACACACAATGACTAAGATAGCAACCACTGACACAACACCTCACACATGAGGCACACAATGACTAAGATAGTAACCACTGACACAACACCTAACACATGAGACACACAATGACTAAGATAACAACCACTGACACAACACCTCACACATGAGACACACAATGACTAAGATAACCACTGACACAACACCTCACACATGAGACACACAATGACTAAGATAACAACCACTGACACAACACACCTCACACATGAGACACACAATGACTAAGATAGTAACCACTGACACAACACACCTCACACATGAGACACACAATGACTAAGATAGCAACCACTGACACAACACCTCACACATGAGACACACAATGACTAAGATAACCACTGACACAACACAAATCACACATGAGACACACAATGACTAAGCTAACAACCACTGACACAACACACCTCACACATGAGACACACAATGCCTAAGATAGCAACCACTGACACAACACATCTCACACATGAGGCACACAATGACTAAGATAACAACCACTGACACAACACCTCACACATGAGACACACAATTACTAAGATAACAACCACTGACACAACACACCTCACACATGAGACACACAATGACTAAGATAACAACCACTGCCACAACACACCTCACACATGAGACACAATGACTAAGATAACAACCACTGACACAACACACCTCACACATGAGACACACAATGACTAAGATAGTAACCACTGACACAAAACACCTCACACATGAGACATTTAAATGAAATTAGAATTATTCACGTCAATCGCTGGAAAGCAAAAGCATCGGGCCCAAGCACTATAGCTCAATCTTCTCCGCAGTAAATTAGGTAATTACAGTGAGGCAGATGTGCGCTAACGAGCGGGGAGAGGAAGTGTGATGGGGAAGATGGGAAGAGAAATTGGGGAGGGGAAATACGAGAGGCGGTAAGGGAAGGGAAGGGTAGAAGCGAGGAGGGGGAGGATGAAGAGGTAGGGAAAGAGGAAAGAAGATAAAGTGTTAGGGAAAGGAAGCAATGATGGGTGGAGGAAGAAAAGGGAGATGACATGGAGGGGAAAAAACAAGCAGGGAGAGGAAGAAGCAATGCAGGTTGGGGAGGGGAGAAGCGGGAGAGAAAGGTGGGGAGGGAGAAAGGGAAAAGGAGAGCTCTAGCAATGCAGGTGGGGAGCGGTGGTGGGGAAGCAAGTGTTGGGGTGGCAGTGAAAGTGTGCGTGCGAGGGCCAACCAACTTTCCAAAACGGGGGAGTGACCTTCGTGTGAAAGTCACAGTGACCACCACCACTCACTCCAAGGTCTCATACAGGTTGTTATTACATGTATGTAAATGACCCAGCAGGAAGTAAGGACACTATACTCTCAATGGTCGTACATGACGCAGAAACTACGTCAACAATAAGAGGAACGTACACCAGTTGGGTATCATTATTGCCGAAACGTTTCGCCCCACGAAGTATAATACAGAGGAGACAGATGATGTGATCAATCCATCAGCCTGGAAATAATAAGTATAAGGTGGTCAGTCCCTCGACCTGGAGAAGAGTTCAGTTCCTAAGCTTCGACCCATCACTATATATACTAAAGTATATAGAGTGACGGAAGTCAAGTCCAAACTATGTAGCTAAACTCTGCCATTACCAACCCTGGACAAGGTGTCTTTTATATAGCTAGTTCACCACACATGTATGATCCATCTGAGTTTTATACAGTTATTTAAACGTATTCAGTTTACATACACTGAAAGTTTAATCCCTCCCTTTCGATTATGACCCGAGGATTGTGTACTGGGCAGCGCCACTCATCCTTTCAATGAACAAATATCAACCTCCATCACTGACAATTTCAACATTTATTACTAAATTTATAACTTGTCATTATCTGATTGCATTGTTTCAGCGTCCAGTATTTATTTTGCTCATACACAGGAGTCCTATTAATTCAACATTCGTCTACTGTGTTGTGTTCATTCTCTTCACACACGTGTCTTATTACCCCAACCTACCACCTGGCTACCACCCTCTCTGCTCTTATATTTACACATTTCTTACCATAAATGTATGTCTTATCTAATCCAACCCCATTGTAATGCTGTTATACCTTTGATATACCTAAGATGAGATCCGAGAGTCTTTCTAATCTCGGAGCCCGGCCATGGGCCAGGCTCGTCTGGTGCTAGCCTGGTCAAAGGATGTGAATAATAGGAAAAGGTGGATATGACGAGGAGAGGGTTTATATATAAAAAAGATAATAATAAAGAGTGAAGAACAATAAAGGAATATGAAATGAAGGAAAAGAGGACGAGGAGGGGCTGAGATTAAAATGAAAGACAAGCCAGTCAAATTATGCCATTATGCAAAGTGTAAAGTGTCGTGTCAAGTGCATTACCTCTCCTTTTTCCCCCCCCTCTCCCCTTTGTCATATCCCCTCCCCTTACAACTCACTTTACCGTCTCCTCTCCCCTCCTCCTTTGCTACCCACATTACCGTCTCCCCTTACTACTCCCTTTACTGTCTCCACTCCCCTCCTCTTACTCCTCCCTTTATCCTCTCCCCTTCCCTTTATTTCTCCCTCACACCTTCTCATCTCATTCATATGTCGCTGGTTGAAAGCAGTGAAACCTACCTCTGGCTTCTCCCCCTATCACATCTTCCCTCCCCTATATATTACCAGCCGGTCTTTAATATGCATCTTATACCCCAGACTATCTACCACCCCCACTCTTTACCCTCCTTCCCCTCTGTACTTACCCAACTATCTCTGCCTTCCTTTATTAACACCCTCATCTGCCTATAATTAAATCAAACTGGGAACACCTGCAGAGTGCGGGTACCCTACTGTACTCTATATCACAGCTACGTTGCAAAACAACCACAACGGGAGTGGAGTGATAGCTCTAGGCCTTTCGTGTTGCAATCAAAACATTATGAGCTTGTAATGTTGCAGAAATGAGTAGGAATCTCAAGCAATATCGTCCGATACGATACTAGCTCGAGCTAGTATCGTTCCCCTGAACGATACTAGTTGGGCTTCCATATATATATACGTACGTGCGTGCGTGCGTATGCGCGCGCGCGTGTGTCATGTTTATTATGCAAAGGTTGCAGACTTTTCTTATAGAGCAACGACAGTTTTAACAAACAAGCAGAGTGTAAATTCATTGTTGCAATAACTCCGGAAAAACATAGGCGAGGAGGGAGGGAGGGAGGGGAGGGGAGGAGGTGGAACTTTTCTGGGGGTGAAGGAAAGAGGTAGGGGGACACGGCTGGAAGGTGAGGGAGGGGTGGATAGCGCTCGGTCCTACAGGTGTAAAGGAAGGGAAGAGGAGGGCGTGTGGGGAGGGGTGATGGGAAGTGGGTGCTACAATGGGGAGGAAGGGAGAGGTGAGGAGAGGCACTACAGCTGTAAAGAGATGGTGATGGTAAGGGAGGGGGAGGCACTACAGGTGTACAGAGTGGAGGGTGATGGGAGGGGGAGGCATTATAGCTGTAAAGAGGGGAGGGTGATGGTAAGGGAAGGGAGGGGAGAGGAGGCACTACAGCTGTAAAGTAAGGCAGCATCAGTACCACTACACAGAGGTGCCAGGGATCGCCACCATCTAACCTTCACTTCCTCTCTCCCATCCCCAATCCTCCCACCCTCCCACTACTCCTTGCTTGCTACTACCTGTTGATGGTTTCGGAGACTTTCGCCACATAATCACGCAAACTGTTGGTGCTGGCTACATGCAAGCCGAGATAGAGCCGCGCCACAGTCCGGCTGAGAGGGGATTTCCAAGAGGAACTTGTCAAATTTCCCATTGAAGAGAGTTAGGAGTCTGATGAGACACATGTGCAACAGTTAGGTATCTTTATTCTGAAACGTTTCGCCTACATAGTAGGCTTCTTCATTTAAGTATATGAGTTAGCAGAAGCAGTAGAGATGTGAACGAGTCCATCAGCCAAGAGTGATGGACTGAGTACCTCGCCTTGGAGTTGTGAAGAGCACTACGGCACTCTTCACAACCTCCAAGGCTGAAGGACTCATTACCTCATCTTTTGCAGATAGTTCTACAGTCCCCACATTATGTCCTTGTATTGATAAAGCCAATGGTTGGCGAAACGTCTACAAATAAAGATGCCCAGGTCTTCATAGTGAGGTAGTTGAATTTTGTCCTCGTTGAACATCATATTGTTTTCTGTGCTCTACTGGAACACTCAGCTTACACCAGCTTGGAGGTTTGCTGTGGCCTCCACAGATGCCCCCACTCACACAGTGTCTGTGAATGATGTTACTCGGTTCTGATGTGTGTCAGATATGACAACTAGAATGTGTGTCAGATATGACAACTAGAAACACAACTGGGACCACAGTTTTCCTGAGCAGTTTTTTTCCTTGTGATGATGAAGAGGGGTGGTGCGTGTTGACTAACACCTAGATACCTATGTACTGCTAGGAAAATAGGGGCAACATGTGCAAGGAGCCTTGCCCAATATGCACAAAATACTCCGGAGATTAGACAAAATGAAGATGGACAGGTTTTTTTGAGATGCGACGAGATAAGAGCCAGAGAACACAAATCGCAGATCATTCACAGTGATGTTAGGAAATCATATTTTTCAGTCTCAAAGTGCTTCTTGGAATGAAAAAAACGAAACGCGGGAGGCAAACACCATACACAGTTTTAAGAATAGGTATGATCGAGCCTTGTAGGACAGAAGTCAGTATAGTAGCTAAGAGGCTAGGGCAGGAAGTATAAATCAACCTCTGCAAACATAATGCCACACTAGACACACACGAGAGGCACGGGAAAGGAGTAACCAGTAGACACGGGTAGTGGCAGCAAGTGGTCTGCCTGGCACCCTGCCAACACCCACCACCAACATCACTAATCACCACACCCACCTCCACTACACGCCCCTGCACTCCCTCTCCTGCATCCCCCCCCTTCCCCTCTCCTCCACCAGTACCTGCACTCTCCGCTACGTCAAACTCCCACAGCATTCATGTTCTCTCTTTCCCCTCTCGTGCTGCACCAGGCCCTGCACTCTTCACTGTGCTAGTGCCACAGCCTGGGGGGGGGGGAGAGGGGTGGGAGAGCTACGTCACTATACACTAACACGTGTACAATCCTGCTTGGCTAAAATGATCTTTGACATATTATCTGAATACTACTGCACGTGAAGCCTATATTTACACTAGGCTACCTAATATTTATATCTGGTATGTAAACTATGCTATAAATCTGTCTCAGCAATATCTTGCAGCTCGGTCTTGGACTAGGCCTCAAAAAACGATAATAATTTATACATGGAAGGACAAATAAGTTTATATAATGAATACGAGTAGATGTATAAAAATTTTACCTTCCATCTTCCATGTTGATGAGTCAAAGTCGAGCAATCCTACCAGAGTGCAAAACACCCAACAAGCTTTTACTGATGTGACAGGAAGGTAGCATCTTCCACAGACAATTAGACATTAAATTTTACATACAATTAATATAACTTAGATCCCAGGACTTCCGTTCTAGATATCAATTTATTAAACTTAAATCTAGTGTTTCAAGTACTCTACTATTTTCAACAGCCGATTGAGGTGCTGCAGGTAGTGGCACCTCAGTTTAACTCTGATACAGTAACACTAACTGAAAATGGCAAGAAATAAATATTAAGTGACGCTGCACTAATTACCATGAGACGGGCCAAAGCATCATAGGTTCGAATCCTGGCTAGTGCAGTGTAGTTATTGATATATGGTATATAATAAGGTTAGGTAAGTTTTCTAACGTTCCTTTGGTACAAAATTATTATTTTTTACATTAACATAAATGAAAAAAATATATCTTAAAAAGTATAAAAGAAATTTTTAGAAAGAACTTAATTTTAAATGCTAATTGACCAAATTTACCTATTCGGCACGATATATATATATATATATATATACACACACACATATAAGGGAAATTATAAATTGGGTAAAGCAACATACAAATACATAAATACAATTATTTATTACAGTAATAATGAAAGTATGGGTAAAACAGAGTTACTATACACGGTTACTAAGAGGGTTATAATATTATATTACATGAGAGATTATTACAGTGATCTATTACACAAATGTGCGATCGGGAATAAAGTTATGCTTAGGAACAGTAAACTTGTAAGTAGTTAGATTATGACACCAAACATGTGGCTAAAAAAAACACTTAGAGTAAAAACAGACCTTCATTATTACAACGTTACACCGACAAGAGGCTTTTAAAGTCTTGATAAAGCCTCTTATAGGAGACATCCGTGTATTGGTTAGTAGTAGTAATAGTGGGGGTGGTAGTAGTAGTAAAGTGTAGTAGTAGTAGTAGTGGGGTAGGTAGTAGTAGTAATAGGGGGTGGTAGTAGTAGTAGAATAGTGGGGTGGTAGTAGTAGTAGTAATAGTGGGGTGGTAGAGAAGTAATAGTGGGGGTGGTAGTAGTAGTAGTAATAGTGGGGGTGGTAGTAGTAGTAGTAATAGGGTGGAGAGAGAGCAAAGTGGGGTGGTAGTAGTAGTAGTAATAGTGGGGTGGTAGAGTAGAGTAATAGTGGGGGGTAGAGTAGCAAAGTGGGGTGGTAGTAGAGTAGTAATAGTGGGGTGGTAGTAGTAGTAGTAATAGTGGGGGTGGTAGTAGATAGTGGGGTGGAGGTAATAGTGGGGTGGTAGTAGTAGTAGTAATAGTGGGGGTGGTAGTAGTAGTAGTAATAGTGGGGGTGGTAGTAGTAGTAGTAATAGTGGGGGTGGTAGTAGTAGTGGGGTGGTAGTAATAGTGGGGTGGTAGTAGAATAGTGGGTGGTAGTAATAGTAGGGGGTGGTAGAATAGTAGTGGGGTAGTAATAGTAGTGGGGTGGTAGTAGTAGTGGGAGTAATAGTGGGGGTGGTAGTAGTAGTGGGGTGGTAGTAATAGTAGTGGGGTGGTAGATAGTAGTGGGGTGGTAGTAATAGATGGGGTGGTAGTAATAGTAGTGGGGTGGTAGTAATAGTAGATGGGGTGGTAGTAATAGTAGTGGGGTGGTAGTAATAGTAGTGGGGTGGTAGTAATAGTAGTGGGGTGGTAGTAATAGTAGTGGGGTGGTAGTAATAGTAGTGGGGTGGTAGTAATAGTAGTGGGGTGGTAGTAATAGTAGTGGGGTGGTAGTAATAGTGTGGTGGTACAATACACTGTTAGTGTATCTTTATAAAGCTGGTCGCGTGTGACGTCACGGTACCCGCTGACGTCAGAGGCTCAGCGCATGTGACAGCTATCATAGGCAGCTGCTCACTAACGTTATACCTACAGGCGAGACAGACGGGTGGCTGGACTTCTTCACTTACTGTAAATTACGTAACCATCAACAAGGAGTATCTTTGACCTCTATAATCTTCCCAAGACCACGACATGAGGGTGGTAGTTGTAATAGTAGTGGGGTGGTAGTTGTAATAGTAGTGGGGTGGTAGTTGTAATAGTAGTGGGGTGGTAGTAATAGTAGTAGTAACAGCAGTAGTAATAATAGTAGTAGTAATAGTAGCAATGACATAAGTAATAACATAAGTAACATAATAACATAAGTAATAACATAAGTAGCAATAGAAGGTTGGTAGACAGCAATTAAGGGAGGTACTTCTGCTCTATCCAAAGTGTGTGCAATGGAAACTAAATTTTTACCGATGGCAGAATTGATCTTTTTTCTTCCTGCCTCATGAACACATAAAAGGTAAATCTTACAAACCACTACTATATTCAGTACACACATGTTTATGTTCCTATGTGCTTCTTAATAATTCTCAATCGTGCAGTATTTCCTTTCCAATTAAATAGGCCTCTGGTCTTGAGACCAGGTTTTGGGGAAGACAATCCAGAACAACTAACAGATAATGTCCAGGATGACAAGACAATACACGACACCGACAATACCCTGACATGACTATCTTACAATCACACTATAACAGCTTCAGTTTGTTAGATGTTCCTTCCTGTTTTAACCTGTAACATCTGTTAAAGAGCCTTGTCTCTACGTCTCCACCCACCCAGGATCAAACTTGGGTCCTTCGAATTTACCTTCCGATGCTGAACAATCTAGGACGCCTAAGTGAACCGTTCCCACACAGTTCTAATCAGGCCGGTCTCTGGTCTCAGGCCACATACAGAGTATAACTCTGGAAACTGGTCACATGTATGTGACAGACCAGTGTTGGGTGCAGCCTGGGAGAGGCAGGATCACAGTTCCAGGCACATGCAGGTAATTACTCGCGAAATCGTAATGACACGATTGCAAACAAACCATACCACAGGTGGGGTTAGAACCTGCGATCAGAGAGTGGCCCAGTGGGTAACTCGTCGGTCTGGAGTTTTGAGACTCTCTGATCGCGAGTTCTAACCTCACCCGTGGTATGGTTTAAGTAAGTTTATTCAGGTATACACAAATACATTTACATACATTATCATACATAGCAGCATATGTGTAGAGAACCTAGGATAACCCAAAAAAAGTCAGACAGAGTGACTTATTTCCATTGAACCATTATGACAGAATTACGGAGGCATTGGAGGACGACCAAAACGCAGATGTGATTTACACAGATTTTGCAAAGGCGTTTGACAAATGCGATTATGAGGGCCATAGGCATTACTGGGAAGGTAGGCAGATGGATTTTTGAGTTCCTAACACACAGAACACAAAAAGTAGTAGTGAACAGGGCAAGATCCAGCATCAGCGAGGTCAAAAGCTCAGTGCCCCAAGGCACTGTCCTGACACCTCTGCTGTTTCTCATCCTCATAGTAGACATAGATAAAAACACCCAGCACACTTTTGTATCATCATTTGCAGATGGCACTAAAATAAGCATGAAAGTCACTACGGTAGAAGACATTGAAAAATTACAGGAGGACATAAGCAGGGTCTTCCAGTGGGGAGTGGAGAACAACATGACGTTCAATGGTGATAAGTTTCAGCTGCTTAGGTATGGAAAAAATGAAGAACTCAAAAGGAACACTATATACAAAACTCAAGAGGGTCACCACATAGAACGAAAGGAACACGTTAAGGACTTGGGAATAATTGTTTGCTGATCTGTCGTTTAAAGACCATAACAAGACAAAGATCACAACAGCCAGGAAGATGACGGGGTGGGTATTGAGAACTTTCAAAACAAGGGAAATAATGCCGATGGTGACACTATTCAAATCGCTAGTGCTCCCTCACTTAGAATACTGCTCTGTGCTGACGGCCCCGTTCAGGGCAGGAGAAATATCAGAGCTGGAACAAATTCAGAGATCGTTTACGGCTCACATTGAGCCATTGAAACATCTAAATTATTGGGAACGCCTTCAAGTCTTGAACATGTACTCATTGGAGCGGAGGAGAGAGAGTACATGATAATATATACTGGAAAGTATTTGAGGGCCTGGTCCCAAATCTGCACACTGCCATAACAACATACTGGAGTGAGAGATATGGGAGAAAGTGTAAAATAAACCCAGTGAGGAGCAGGGGTGCGGTGGGGACAATACGGGAACACTGTATTAACATCCGGGGTCCCAGACTATTCAACATCTTACCAGAAGATATCCGAAACATCGCTGGAACCAGTGTAGAAGCCTTCAAGAGGAAACTGGACAAGTATCTTCATCGGGTGCCAGATCAACCAGGCTGTGATGGATATGTGGGGCAGCGGGCCTCCAGCAGCAACAGCCTGGTTGACAAGGCAAGCACCAGACGAGCCTGGCCCATGGCCGGGCTCAGAGAGTAGATACTCTCGAAACTCTTCAAAGGTATATCAAAGGTATTGGTTTACATGCAGGTACTGTACAACAGTGTTTGGCTTGAACTACAACAGCCGTATGTCACACATTAACGTCACTATCATCAGTACACCATCAAGAATAATGATTAAAACAGAACGGAAAAGATACGCATCTCTGTGTGTACAGATACATACGCCTCGGTGTATATACACACCTTATGGTGTAAATTATACACCTCAATGTATATACAGTGTACACACATCTGTCGTAGATATATGCATCGTGGTGTACACACACATCTGTCCATATAGATGTATGCCTCGTGGTGTACACACACATCTGTCGACGTAGATATATTCCTCGTGGTGTACACACATCTGTCGATGTAGATATATGCCTCGTGGTGTACACACATCTGTCGATGTAGATATATGCCTCGTGGTGTACACACATTTGTCGATGTAGATATATGCCTCGTGGTGTACACACACATCTGTCGATGTAGATATATGCCCCGTGGTATACACACACATCTGTCGATGTAGATATATGCCTCGTGGTGTACACACACATCTGTCGATGTAGATATATGCCTCGTGGTGTACACACACATCTGTCGATGTAGATATATGCCTCGTGGTGTACACACACATCTGTCGATGTAGATATACGCCACGTGGTGTACACACACAGCTGTCGATGTAGATATACGCCACGTGGTGTACACACATATCTGTCGATGTAGATATATGCCTCGTGGTGTACACACACATTTGTCGATGTAGATATATGCCTCGTGGTGTACACACACATCTGTCGATGTAGATATATGCCCCGTGGTATACACACACATCTGTCGATGTAGATATATGCCTCGTGGTGTACACACATCTGTCGATGTAGATATATGCCTCGTGGTGTACACACACATCTGTCGATGTAGATATATGCCTCGTGGTGTACACACACATCTGTCGATGTAGATATACGCCACGTGGTGTACACACACACAGCTGTCGATGTAGATATACGCCACGTGGTGTACACACACACAGCTGTCGATGTAGATATACGCCTCGTGGTGTACACACACATCTGTCGATGTAGATATATGCCTCGTGGTGTGTAACACACATCTGTCGATGTAGATATATGCCTCGTGGTGTACACACACAGCTGTCGATGTAGATATATGCCTCGTGGTGTACACACACATCTGTCGATGTAGATATATGCCTCGTGGTGTACACACACAGCTGTCGATGTAGATATATGCCTCGTGGTGTACACACACATCTGTCGATGTAGATATATGCCTCGTGGTGTGTACACACACATCTGTCGATGTAGATATATGCCTCGTGGTGTACACACACATCTGTCGATGTAGATATATGCCTCGTGGTGTACACACACAGCTGTCGATGTAGATATACGCCTCGTGGTGTACACACAGAGCTGTCGATGTAGATATATGCCTCGTGGTGTACACACACAGCTGTCGATGTAGATATATGCCTCGTGGTGTACACACAGCTGTCGATGTAGATATATGCCTCGTGGTGTACACATACAGCTGTCGATGTAGATATATGCCTCGTGGTGTACACACACAGCTGTCGATGTAGATATACGCCACGTGGTGTACACACACACAGCTGTCGATGTAGATATATGCCTCGTGGTGTACACACACATCTGTCGATGTAGATATATGCCTCGTGGTGTACACACACATCTTAATGAAGACGATAAATTACACACATGTGCAACACTTGGGTATTTTTAGTGTGGAAACGTTTCGCCCACCAGTGGCTTCATCAGTAATACCACGCAGTCACACACACACACAACACACACACACACACACACAGTTGCAACACTCGTTGCTCCCTTGCACTTATGTTTCTTCTGTGTTTTTTTTATAAAGCAGCTGGAGAAGTATACTTTAATGTGTGTGTGTGTGTGTGTGTGTGTGTGTGTGTCACGACATTTGTCTGAGTGTGTTGTGTCAAGTTTCATAACAAAAGCCTGACTTGGATCAGTGTCACACTGTTAAGGAAAGTACTGTGCTCCGTGCACGCACATCTCACGGGCACTGTGCCCGAACACGTCACGGGCACCATGCACGAACACCAACTTAATAAAGTTAAAAAAAAATTAATAACTAGAGATAGGACAATAACAGGTAATAACAAACAGGTACTGACAAACAAGTAATAACAAACAGGTACTGATAAACAAGTAATAACAGGTACTGACAATTGAGTATATGTGAGAGAGTAAAAATAAACAGAAATGAAGTATAATGTGATCCTTTATTGACTACGTTTCGCCCAGACAGTGGAATTTATCAAGTCAGAAAGAGATGTAGCTGGGTGAAGAGTACAAGAGTATATACAGTGTAGAGAGTCAGGTGGAGAATGTTGTGACTTGACGAAGTCCACTGTGGGGGTGAAACGTAGTCAATAAAGAATCGCAGTATACTGCATTTGTATTTATTTTTCCATCGTGTCTTTATTTTTTTATCTCCATGAAGAAGAGAGGAGGAGGAGGAGGAGGAGGAGGAGAGGAGGGAGGAGGAGGAGGAGGAGGAGGAGGAGAGGAGGAGGAGGAGGAGAGGAGGAGGAGGAGGAGGAGGAGGAGGAGGAGGAGGAGGAGGAGGAGGGAGGAGGAGGAGGAGGAGGAGGAGGAGGAGGAGGAGAGGAGGAGGGAGGAGGAGAGGAGGAGAGAGGAGGAGGGGGAGGAGGGAGGAGAGAGAGAGAGGAGGAGGAGAGGAGGAGGAGGGAGAGGAGAGGAGGAGGAGGAGAGGAGGAGGAGAGGAGGAGGAGGAGGAGGAGGAGGAGGAGGAGGAGGGAGGAGGGAGGAGGAGGAGGAGGAGGAGGAGGAGGAGAGAGAGGAGGAGAGAGAGAGGAGGAGGGAGGAGGAGGAGGAGGGAGGAGAGGAGGAGGAGGAGGGAGGAGAGGAGGAGGAGGGAGGAGGAGGAGGAGGAGGAGGAGGAGGAGGAGGAGGAGAGGAGGAGGAGGAGGAGGGAGGAGGAGGAGGAGGAGAGGAGGAGGAGGAGAGAGGAGGAGGAGGAGGAGGAGGAGGGAGGAGGAGGAGGAGGAGGAGGAGGAGGAGGAGGAGGAGGAGGAGGAGGAGGAGGAGGAGGAGGAGGAGGAGGAGGAGGAGGAGGAGGAGGAGAGGAGGAGGAGGAGGAGGAGGAGGAGGAGGAGGAGAGTAGTAGTAGTAGTAGTAGTAGTAGTAGTAGTAGTAGTAGTAGTAGTAGTAGTAGTAGTAGTAGTAGTAGTAGGTAGTAGTAGTAGTAGTAGTAGTCAGCAGCAGCAGCAGCAGCAGCAGCAGTAGCAGCAGCAGCAGAGTAGTAGTAGTAGTAGTAGTAGTAGTAGTAGTAGTAGTAGTAGTAGTAGTAGTAGTAGAGTAGTAGTAGTAGTAGTAGTAGTAGTAGTAGTAGTAGGGGGGTCACAGTGGGCTGGGTGGCAGCAAGACAACAGAGTGGCCATCACGCGAGGTTCTTCCTGCTGACGTATCTGATGTCCCACTGACCACTGCCACTCACGCAAGCACTCATGAACGTGAACACGCACGCAGCACGCAAGAACTCATACACTCACGTAATGTGGCAATGTAGGGAGAGAGAGAGAGCGCTGATGTAGGTAACAGATGTAGTATACACAGACTTTACAAAAGCTTTCGACAAGAGTGACCATGGTGTAATAGCACACAAAATGCGTGATAAAGGAATAACAGGAAAAGTTGGTAGATGGATCTATAACTTCCTGACAAATAGAACACAACGAGTAATAGTAAACAGAGTAAAGTCCCAGGCAGCTACGGTGAAAAGCTCTGTTCCACAAGGCACAGTACTCGCTCCCATTCTATTCCTCATCCTCATATCTGACGTAGACAGATGTAAGCCAGAGCTCAGTGTCTTCCTTTGCGGATGACACCCGGATTGCCATGGTAGTGACCTCCATCGAAGACACCGCAAGACTTCAAGCGGACATAAACAAAATCTTCAAAAGGGCCACTCAAAACAATATGAAGTTCAATGAGGAGAAATTTCAACTACTCAGATATGGAAAACTTGAAGAAAGTAAAAATATATCAAGGTATACGACAAATTCTAACGATACAATAGAGCGAAAAAGTAATGTGAAGGACCTGGGAGTGATAATGTCAGAGGATCTCGCCTTCAAAGACCACAACAATCTACCACATCTGCTAGGCAAATGATAGGATGGATAATGAGAACCTTCAAAACTAGGGACGCCAAGCCCATGATGATTCTCTTCAAATCACTTGTTCTCTCTAGGCTGGAATACTGCTGTACACTAACTGCCCCCTTCAAAGCTGGCGACATTGTTGACCTGGAGAGAGCACAAAGAACTTTCACGGCACACATAAGTACAATAAGGCACCTAAATTACTGGGAACGGTTGAAGGTCCTTGATCTGTATTCCCTGGAACGCAGGCGAGAGAGATACATGATAATATACATTTGGAAAATTCTAGAGGATTAGTACCAAACTTGCACACGAAAATCACTCCCTATGAAAGCAAAAGTCTCGGCAGGAGATGCAACACAATAAGTGTCCGGGGCCCAAGATTGTTGAACTGCCTCCCAGCATACATACGGGGGATTACCAATAGACCCGGGCTGGCTTCAAGAAGGCACTAGACAGGCATCTAAAGTCAGTACCTGACCAACCAGGCTGTGGTTCGTACGTCAGTCTGCGTGAGGCTAGCAGTAACGCAAGAGGGTCACCACATAGAACGAAAGGAACACGTAAAGGACTTGGGAATAATTATGTCTGCTGATCTGTCGTTTAAAGACCATAACAAGACAAAGATCACAACAGCCAGGAAGATGACGGGGTGGGTATTGAGAACTTTCAAAACAAGGGAAATAATGCCGATGGTGACACTATTCAAATCGCTAGTGCTCCCTCACTTAGAATACTGCTCAGTGCTGACGGCCCCGTTCAGGGCAGGAGAAATAGCAGAGCTGGAACAAATCCAGAGATCGTTTACGGCTCACATTGAGCCATTGAAACATCTAAATTATTGGGAACGCCTTCAAGTCTTGAACATGTACTCATTGGAGCGGAGGAGAGAGATACATGATAATATATACATGGAAAGTACTTGAGGGCCTGGTCCCAAATCTGCACACTGCCATAACAACATACTGGAGTGAGAGATATGGGAGAAAGTGTAAAATAAACCCAGTGAGGAGCAGGGGTGCGGTGGGGACAATACGGAGCACTGTATTAACATCCGGGGTCCCAGACTATTCAACATCTTACCAGAAGATATCCGAAACACGGCTGGAACCAGTGTAGAAGCCTTCAAGAGGAAACTGGACAAATATCTTCACCAGGTGCCAGATCAACCAGGCTGTGATGGATATGTGGGGCAGCGGGCCTCCAGCAGCAACAGCCTGGTTGACCAGGCAAGCACCAGACGAGCCTGGCCCATGGCCGGGCTCAGAGAGTAGATACTCTCGAAACTCTTCAAAGGTAAAGGTATACCATAAGGCCTGGTCTCAGACCGAGCCGCGGGGGCGTTGACCCCCGAAACTATCGTTTCACAAGATTAGTTATTGGTGATTACATTAAGCGTATTCATAGTCTATGAGCATTATATCTTTAATTATAAATATATATTTTTTTTATTAACACATCGGCCGATTCCCACCAAGGCAGGGTGGCCCGAAAAAGAAAAACTTTCATCATCATTCACTCCATCACTGTGTTGCCAGAGGGTGCTTTACACTACAGTTATAAAACTGCAACATTAACACCCCTCCTTCACCAGTGGTAGCACGACGACTAATATTATATATATATATATATATATATATATATATATATATATATATATATATATATATATATATATATATATAATTTATTTCAAGATACAATACATTGACAAAATACATTAACAAGAATACAATAGTGAGTAAAACAAGATAGATGACAACTCAGAGCTACATGTCAAATACTTCGTCCAGCTCCCCGGTAGTGGGCCGCGTGCCCAGAACACTGCAGGCATTTCCCTCTGGATCGCAACATTGAGTCTCTGAAAGAGGAAGACGGTCGCCCTGTGGTCCTTGGTTTCTATGATGAGTTTTCCACCCAGCTCCTTGAGAAATATATATATATATATATATATATATATATATATATATATATATATATATATATATATATATAATATTAGTCGTCGTGCTACCACGGGTTGGGTGGGGGGATGGGGAAGCGGAGTGTATTTTGCTTGTCTGGAGAAATGGCAAAAAAAAAAAACTTCCCGTGACGCGGGTCGTAGTCACGTGACGCGACTCTCAGGAAAGTTCTTGGTCACGGGTCCGACATCTTCCACTGGTTGTCGGGGGACACACACACACACAAACACACACAATGAAAAATAAATATCACATCAGACGACTGGAAGAGGGAGATGAGTGGAGATGAAGTGGAGTGTAACGGGTCCGAAGAAGCGTAGGTGGTTGTGGGTTGTGGGTGGCAGGTGAGGTGAGGTGGGTGGGAGGATGGGAGACTTAAGTCACTTAACCGATGGGGGAGGGAGGGAGGGTTGGCTTGGAATCCAGCTACACAATCTAGGTCACAACTCAAGCACACTGTCAAACCCAGAACTAGTACACCTCAGCAACTGTAACACAGGATCCTTCAAAACTTTATACATGACTTATGTGATGTCAACATTGAGAACGTGGCCCCAATGTGAAGCTCCACCTGGTCAAACACGTGGCCTCAGTGTGGAGCCTCACCTGGTCAAACATGTGGCCTCAGTTTGGAGCCTAACCTGGTCAAACGCGTGCCCCAATGTGGAGCCTCACCTGGTCTAACACATGGCCTCAGTGGAGCCTCACCTGGTCTAACACATGGCCTCAGTGGAGCCTCACCTGGTCTAACACATGGCCTCAGTGGAGCCTCACCTGGTCTAACACATGGCCTCAGTGGAGCCTCACCTGGTCTAACACATGGCCTCAGTGGAGCCTCACCTGGTCTAACACATGGCCTCAGTGGAGCCTCACCTGGTCTAACACATGGCCTCAGTGGAGCCTCACCTGGTCTAACACATGGCCTCAGTGGAGCCTCACCTGGTCTAACACATGGCCTCAGTGGAGCCTCACCTGGTCTAACACATGACCTCAGTGGAGCCTCACCTGGTCTAACACATGGCCTCAGTGGAGCCTCACCTGGTCTAACACATGACCTCAGTGGAGCCTCACCTGGTCTAACACGTGTAGAAACCCGAAGAGGTCCAAATGTTTACAATTCACTCGGAATGGAGAGAAATGCACTAATGAAGAGAGGTAGAATGAGAGAAGAGAGTGAAAGAGAACTTGAAGAGATATGGTTACGACATAAAAAATAATCTTTAGAGGAATTGATAAGGGAGATAAAGATAGTGTGTTTGAATTAAGAAGACGGAGATACAAAGGACAAAGATGGAAACTGAAGACACAGTTGAGGCATAGCAGGCTGATGTCAGCAAGTATTTCTTTAGTCTCGGGGGGTGAAAAGTAGAACGACTTGGAAGAGTCCAGGCTGAGGGACTGATTACCTCAAACTCATCTTCTACCTTTCTCTGCACTTGGACTGAAGAAGCCACTGGCTGGCGTAAGGTTTCCACAATAAAGATACCCAAGTGTCTAATTCATGCTGGAAGAAAACTCAATACACAGTTGCAAGAGTGGATGTGACAAATGTGCACGACTCCAGAAAACAATGATGCCCATCACAGTATAGTGTAGGAGGAAGAGCCAAGAGCAGAACCTCGACCCCCGCAAGCACAACTTGTCCAGTACACACAATAATTCACTAGGCCACTCTCCAATTTCACACCACACCCTCACTCACGCCCCACAAGGGAGGGAGGGAGGGAGGGAGGGAGGGAGAAAGGAGGTGGAATAGATAACAGTAGTGAAATGATGGAAGGGAGAAATGAAACCGATTGAATGATGAGAGAATCGAAGAAGGAATTATAGGGAGACTAAGACGAAATAAAGATGGAGACAAGTGGGGAAAGGGAGAATACGCAGAGGAAGAGAAGTGGGTATTCGTGCCACACACAAATACCCCTCACATAGGAGAATGAAACTTATGACGACGTTTCGGTCCCAAGTTTCATTCTTGTATGTAAGGGTTACTGGTGTAGTATTCCAGTCACGGAATTGTGCCTCTTTATTCTCAACGAGCCAGTCTATGGCACCCATGTTGATGCAAGCACCAACAGTGTGACTGATCATGACGTTAAAGAGACACCAGGCGCGCCTCAAAAAAGTATCACGAGAGAGTAACAAAAACCTTTATCACGCTGATACAATCTCTGAAACTACGTTTGATGTGTTTACCTCCCCTCCCCATCCAACCATATCTCCCCATCCAGCACCTCCTGCCACACATCTTCCCCCTCCCCAACCCACCACCACCACCACCCTCCCTTGAGACAGAAAGGAAAGATCAACAATCCTGCCAGAATGCAAAAAATTAACAGGTTTCTATTTGACGATCTCGACTTTAAAGACCACAACAATGTATCTACCTCATCGGCTAGGAAAATGATAGGATGGATAATGAGAACCTTCAAAACTAGGGACGCCAAGCCCATGATGATTCTCTTCAAATCACTTGTTCTCTCTAGGCTGGAATACTGCTGTACACTAACGGCCCCCTTCAAGGCTGGAGACATTGCTGACCTAGAGAGTGTACAAAGAACTTTCACGGCACACATAAGTACGATAAAGCACCTAAATTACTGGGAACGGTTGAAGGTCCTTGATCTGTATTTCCTGGAACGCAGGCGAGAGAGATACATGATAATATACACTTGGAAGGTCCTGGAGGGATTGGTATCAAACCTGCACACGAAAATCACTCCCTATGAAAGCAAAAGACTCGGCAGGAGATGCAACATTTCCCCGATGAAAAGCAGGGGCGCTACGAGTACACTGAGAGACAACACCATAAGTGTCCGGGGCCCAAGACTGTTCAACTGCCTTCCAGCATACATTAGGGGGATTACCAATAGACCCCTGGCTGTCTTCAAGAAGGCACTGGACAGATACCTAAAGTCAGTACCTGAACAACCGTGCTGTGGTTCGTACGTCAGTTTGCGTGCGGCCGGCAGTAAAAGCCTGGTTGATCAGACCCTGATCCACCATGAGGCCTGGTCTCAGACCGAGCCGCGGGGGCGTTGACCCCCGAAACCCTCTCTAGGTAAACTCCAGGTAAACACTCATCTGAGAGGACTGTGGGTTTGGAACACTGAACGACTGGCCTGGTAGTACTATATTTGTTCCACAAGTATAGACAGTCAACAGAGTCACAACAGCAACTACAGCTGTATAGTGGGGAGGGTACGGCCCTCTTATTCTCCCTTACCAAGAATAACACCAGGTTTAGAGCACACAACCAGTCCCAACAACACTACTTGAAAGCAGTCATATGTATGCCAGAAATCTCCCTACCCCCCTTACCTGCCCTGCTAGCATTGATCATACTGTTAGTCTGCCAGTACAACTTCATACCTACCTTCCCCTTTCCTTGTCAGCACGTGGCCCTGGCAGCGGTGCCCATGCTTGCCCCTGTCAGCGGTACCCATGCTTGTCCCTGGCAGCGGTACCCATGCTTGCCCCTGGCAGCGGTACCCATGCTTGCCCCTGGCAGCGGTAGCCATGCTTGCCCCTGGCAGCGGTACCCATGCTTGCCCCTGGCAGCGGTACCCATGCTTGCCCCTGGCAGCGGTAGCCATGCTTGCCCCTGTCAGCGGTACCCATGCTTGCCCCTGGCAGCGGTACCCATGCTTTTCCCTGTCCTTGCTAGCATATCCTTTACCAGCGCTTGTCTCTGTCAGCACTCGCCCATGTCAGCATCTGCAGTCACCACTTTTTAGTGTTTGCTCCACTGAGTCAGGCAGCAGGACGACGTTCTTGAGGCACACGAGGATGCGCTGTCACTCGAGGATCCACAAGTATGCTACACCAGACGAAACTTAACACTTCAAGTAACATTTTGTCAAGGTTGGTGCAGTAAACATTCTGAATAAGCTAGACCACAACATACACCAGGAGTGTGTTCCATACATACAAGGAGTTAAAACGTAAATACTCTCGTATTAATTCACTTTAGACAATCAAAAGTTATTAAGTGATTGATAGAGCTAAAATACCAACTATTACCCACACCCACACATTAAGACGTACGATAAAGCTCAGGGGAAATAGTGGACCTAGTAGCAACCAGCGAAGATGCGGGTCCAGGAGCTGTGAATCGACCCCTGCAACCATAAATAGGTACGTACACATAGATCTCAGGCTGACACACTTCATTACTTCATGTATGTAAAGAAGTAAGACAGGGAAACCCTAAGTAGCTTTAACTTCCACTTATATAACCATCATACACAGTAGGACGGCAACACACTACTGGTCTACCTGGAGGGTATTCCTGGGATCAACGCCCCCGCGGCCCGGTCCACGACCAGGCCTCCAGGTGGATCAGGGCCTGATCAACCAGGCTGTTACTGCTGGCCGCATGTAGTTCAACGTACGAAACAGCCCAGCTGATCCGACACCTACTATCTGTTCAGCTCCCTCTTGAAGGCAGCCAGGGACCTATTGGTAATTTCCTTATGCATGGTGGGAGGCTGTTGAACAGTCTTGGGCCCCGGACACTTATGGTGTTTTCTCTAAGTGTACCAATGGCACCCCTACTTTTCATAGTCTTTTACTTTCGTAGGGAGTGATTTCTGTGTGCAGATTCGGGACCAGTCCCTCTAGGATTTTCCAAGTGTAGATTATGATATATCTCTCTCGCCTGTGTTCCAGCGAGTACAAGTCAAGTGCTTCCAAGCGTTCCCAGTAGTTGAAGTGTTTGATGGAACTTATATGTACAGTAAAGGTTCTCTGTACACTCTCTAGATCTGTAATTTCACCTGCTTTGAACGGAGATGTTAATGTACAGCAATATTTCAGCCTAGAGAGAACAAGTGATTTGAAAAGGATCATTGGCTTGGCATCTCTTGTTTTGAACGTTCTTAATATACATTATATCATTTTCTTTGCAGTTGTGATCGTGGCACTGTTGTGATCCTTGAAAGTGAGATCCTCAGACATTACCACTCCCAGGTCCCTCTCATTATTTTCTCGCACTATTGTATGATCAGAGTTTGTAGTATACTCAGTTCTAATTATTATCTCCTCCAGTTTTCCATAACGGAGTAGTTGGAATTTGTCTTCATTGAACATCATATTGTACCCAATTTTGTTGACTAAACTCTCAGTAGAAGAGCTCATCAATATAAGAAGCTCTCCAACTTACCACCAACCTGTACTTGGTTAACATACAATCGTAAACCCCCGCCAACTAAAGCGGAACCAGAGGATATAATTTATATTTAAAGACGTACTTCACCACCCCGATGTGTGAGGACTAGTATACTAGCTGGCAACTCTACTCTGACGTCACGCTGACCACATGACGTCACAAGAACCCACACCCTTGACGCACCGTCTGTGTACCAGTGTTATACACTGCCTCTATTTATCAACAGTGATGCACTATCAGTGTGTCAATAAGTTCACTCCTTTCTAAAAAATACTAACCAACAGCAAAGTAAATTAACATTTCTAAAATTGACGTCAAATAATTCAGCTCATCTAACCCATGTAAAACTGTGTGAATCTTGGCGATTTAAATGTTATACCAAGTGTGAAAGACGTTTTACAATGTTTACATAGAACGTACGAAGCAACTCCGGTGTTAAGAACATAAGAAAGAAGGAACACTGCAGCAGGCCTACTGGCCCTTGCGAGGCAGGTCCAAGTCTCCCACCGACTTAAGCCAATGCCCTGACCCAGCCAGGGCAGGTTACATTCACTTAAGGAAGGAGCACGGCATCTGACCTAGTAGCACAAGCTAGTCAGGACCAACTCACACCCACCCGCCCCCACTCATATATTTATCTAGCCTATTTTTAAAACTACACAACGTTTTAGCCTCTATAACTGTACTCGGGAGTTTGTTCCACTCATCGACAACTCTATTACCAATCCAATGCTTTCCTATATCCTTCCTGACTCTGAATTTATCCAACTTAAAGCCATTGCTTCGAGTCCTGTCAATACTAGATATTTTTAGCACGCTATTTACATCCCCTTTATTTATTCCTGTTTTCCATTTATACACCTCAATCATATCCCCCCTAATTCTACGCCTTTCTAGAGAGTGCAGATTCAGGGCCCTCAGTCTATCCTCATAGGCAAGATTTCTGATACATGGGATCAACTTAGTCATCCTCCTTTGTACGTTTTCCAGAGCATTTATATCCATTCTGTAATACGGTGACCAAAACTGTGCAGCATAATCTAGATGAGGCCTAACCAAGGATATATAGAGTTGAAGAACAACCTGAGGACTCCTATTATTTATGCTTCTTGATATGAAGCCAAGGATTCTGTTCGCTTTATTGCGAACACTTATGCACTGCTGTCTAGGTTTTAGATTACTGCTAACCAGAACTCCTAAATCCTTTTCGCAATCAGTAGTATTAAGATCTACATTATTTAGTTTATATGTGGCATGGTTATTGTCCTGTCCAATATTTAGAACTTTGCATTTATCTATATTAAACTACATCTGCTGTTGTTTGTAAACAAGGATGATGCTAAATATTGACCACTTTGCAAGTGACACTGGTTGCAGAGGCAATCAAGAATGTGCTTGCTCTTCCCTCCCTGCATTCATTCACTCATAAGGTATGACTAACATTCTCCTCCTTTCTCGCACTCACCCCTCCAAGTGAGTAACATTTTTCCAAACAAGTGACTCAAGAGGATGAGCTCACTGCCAGAAACATGACTGTATGAGGGCACTGCCAGAAACATGACTGTATGAGGGCACTGCCAGAAACATGACTGTATGAGGGCACTGCCAGAAACATGACTGTATGAGGACACCGCCAGAAGCATGATTGTATGAGGGCACTGCCAGAAACATGACTGTATGAAACATGACTGCATGAGGGCACTGCCAGAAACATGACTATGAGGGCACTGCTAGAAACATGACTATGAGGGCACTGCCAGAAACATGACTATGAGGGCACTGCCAGAAACATGACTATGAGGGCACTGCCAGAAACATGACTATGAGGGCACTGCCAGAAACATGACTATGAGGGCACTGCCAGAAACATGACTATGAGGGCACTGCCAGAAACATGACTATGAGGGCACTGCCAGAAACATGACTATGAGGGCACTGCCAGAAACATAACTAGATCAATCTTCAAAGTTTTATTACTACGACCTAGTTTAATATCACACAACCTCACTACCTTATTCCACCTCTTGGTGTAAAAAAAATAGACATGGAATGTTAAAACAAAATAACAGGTAAGCCAATTTAAAGCAATTGGCTCATTAGAATCAAACTCTACTCTATTAGTTTAAGAAGATTTATTCCAATTAGTTGATACACAACAAATAGTTCACTGCCTAACCTAACTACACGGTACCTTCAAGAATACTGCTCTAGATTCGTATCAGAAAAGTGAGCTAGGAAGATAAACACGTTCTTGAACTTCTCGAAAGGATTCAGACTTCCTGAAAAACGAAACCGACACTGTCTGAAGAAATAATACTAATAAAAAAAAACAGCTACAACTCAAAATCATATGATATATATTTAGGAGACAGAACAGAACTGCGTAAGTGAAATTTAAAGAAACCCAACATCCTACGATTACTATGCAATAAATAATGCAGGACATCATCACTAGTATCGCTTGCTGTAAGATATAACTTTTATTAAGTTTCATTAAGGACAACAGTAAATACCAACAACAGGAAGCAGTATGACTCTTGAATTCAACGCTATTTAAGAGACTAATGATTCACAGCCTCTACAGTTTTAAAGGAATTAAAAACTGAATTCTGTGTGACTGTGTCTGCCTCTATCACACCTCAGCCCCTTGACGATTGCATCCAGAGTTAAAGTTTGGAGATGGTGGTACATTTTTTTTACACTAATTCCTACATTTTCCCTTCAACTGTTTCCACATGAAAGAACCAGGATCCTTATGTCTCATTTAATACAACCCCATCACTACTAGAAGAAGCCAGTGACAGAAGCTAGTAACAGAAGCAGCAGCTAGGGACAAGAAGCTACCAGTAACAGCATGCCATGTGCTCTCCCTCAGAACCAGGCTTGTCCAACTTCATATTTATCAAAACATTGGAGAACAATATTTTCACAAGCCTTAAATATGCTTAAAACAGACGTCTTGCCACCACCTGTTGAACCACTGGTACAGTTCCACACCACCACCTGTTGAACCACTGCTACAGTTCCACACCACCACCTGTTGAACCACTGCTACAGTTCCACACCACCACCTGTTGAACCACTGCTACAGTTCCACACCACCACCTGTTGAACCACTGGTACAGTTCCACACCACCACCTGTTGAATCGCTGCTGCAGTTCCACACCACCACCTGTTGAACCACTGCTGCAGTTCCACACCACCACCTGTTGAACCACTGGTACAGTTCCACACCACCACCTGTTGAATCGCTGCTGCAGTTCCACACCACCACCTGTTGAACCACTGCTGCAGTTCCCCACCACCACCTGTTGAACCACCGCTACAGTTCCACACCACCACCTGTTGAACCACTGCTACAGTTCCACACCACCACCTGTTGAACCACCGCTACAGTTCCACACCACCACCTGTTGAACCACCGCTACAGTTCCACACCACCACCTGTTGAACCACTGCTGCAGTTCCACCTGTTGAACCACTGCTACAGTTCCACCTGTTGAACCACTGCTACAGTTCCACCTGTTGAACCACTGCTACAGTTCCACCTGTTGAACCACTGCTACAGTTCCACACCGCCACCTGTTGAACCACTGCTGCAGTTCCACACCACCACCTGTTGAACCACTGCTACAGTTCCACACCACCTGTTGAACCACTGCTACAGTACCACACCACCACCTGTTGAACCACTGCTACAGTTCCACACCACCACCTGTTGAACCACTGCTACAGTTCCACACCACCACCTGTTGAACCACTGCTGCAGTTCCACACCACCACCTGTTGAACCACTGCTACAGTTCCACACCACCACCTGTTGAACCACTGCTGCAGTTCCACACCACCACCTGTTGAACCACTGGTACAGTTCCACACCACCACCTGTTGAACCACTGCTACAGTTCCACACCACCACCTGTTGAACCACTGCTACAGTTCCACACCACCTATTGAACCCCTGCTACAGTTCCACACCACCACCTGTTGAACCACTGCTGCAGTTCCACACCACCACCTGTTGAACCACTACTACAGTTACACACTACCACCTGTTGAACCACTGCTACAGTTACACACCACCTATTGAACCACTGCTACAGTTCCACACCACCACCTGTTGAACCACTGCTACAGTTCCACACCACCACCTGTTGAACCACTGCTACAGTTCCACACCACCACCTGTTGAACCACTGCTACAGTTCCACACCACCTATTGAACCACTGCTACAGTTCCACACCACCACCTGTTGAACCACTGCTACAGTTCCACACCACTACCTGTTGAACCACTACTACAGTTCCACACCACCACCTGTTGAACCACTGCTACAGTTACACACCACCTATTGAACCACTGCTACAGTTCCACACCCCCTGTTGAACCACTGCTACAGTTCAACACTAAAACCACTGCTACAGCTCTATACCACTAGAACCACTGCTACAGATCCATACCACTAGAACCACTGCTACAGTTCCACACTAGAACCACTGCTACAGCTCTACACTAGAACCACTTCTACAGCTCCACACCACTAGAACCACTGCTACATCTCTACACCACTAGAACCATTGCTACAGCTCCACACCACTAGAACCACTGCTACAGCTCTACACCACTAGAACCACTGCTACAGTTCCACACCACTAGAACCACTGCTACAGTTCCACACCACTAGAACCACTGCTACAGCATTATACCACTAGAACCACTGCTACAGCTTTACACCACTAGAACCACTGCTACAGCTCTACATCACTAGAACCATTGCTACAGTTCCACACCACTAGAACCACTGCTGCAGCTCTACACCATTAGAACCACTGATACAGCACACCACTAGAACCACTGCTGCAGCTCTACACCACTAGAACCACTGCTACAGCTCCACACCACTAGAACCACTGCTACAGTTCCACACCACTAGAACCACTGCTACAGCATTATACCACTAGAACCACTGCTACAGCTTTACACCACTAGAACCACTGCTACAGCTTTACACCACTAGAACCACTGCTACAGCTCTACATCACTAGAACCATTGCTACAGTTCCACACCACTAGAACCACTGTTACAGCTTTGCAGCACCTCTAGACCACTGCTACACCTCCCCCCTCCTTTTCATATTTTAGTGTGTGTGTGTGGCTTAGATTTCCTTTCTATCTGCCCTTGTACACTCGTTTCCTACTCACTGTCCACTTCTTCATCATCCTCTCTTCTCTCCATACTTTCACGCTTGTGTGTTCTTCACTTGCTCTTCTGTACCTCCACCGTACTGTACCTGTATACGTGTCTCGATATACAATGTCATGCCACATTTAAATGACAGGTGTAAGTCTTATTGCACCTACGTACTTGCCTGTGACTTTCATGTCAAATATAGTACAGACAACACTACATGAGGAAATTCAGGAAACTAAGTAGAGTCACTTAACAAAGTTGGTCTGTGTTGAATGCTTGAAAGCAAGACATTCCACCAGACGAAATCATTTAACAAGCTCTTAGAAGTCTTCAGATTCCTCCAAACCCTCGTAAAGACTCGGCCTTCAACACGAGATAGACTGCTGGCTGTGGCTGACAACATTGATGAGGCTTGTAATTCTCACACTCGTACTTTCACAATATCATGGAGATACTTTATTTTTTTAATTTAATTAATACACAAAACTGTATACATCCGCCGTGTGCTGCCAACCTAGTTAATACGATAGTGTTGCAACATACGCTAATGCAGCATCTTACTGTGTTGGCTAAAGCGCCAGCAGCAGGGATAACAGCAGTAGAAGGGATGTAGGTTAGGTTAGGTAAGGTCTGCTAGGAAACAGGACAACAACAGATATAGCCCCACTCCACAAAGATGGCAGCAAAGCAGTAGCTAAGAACTATACACCAATAGCTTTAACGTCCCATATCATAAAAATCTTTGAAAGAGTTCTAAGAAGCAGCATAGCAAACCACCTGGACTTCCAAAAATTGCACAACCCAGAGCAACATGGTTTCAGAGCAGGTCACTCCTGAATCTCGCAACTGCTAGACCACTATGATATGGTCTTAGATGCTCTGGAAAACAAACAGAATGCAGATGTAGTATACACAGATTTTGCAAAAGCCTTTGACAAATGCGATCATGGTGTAATAGCACACAAAATGCGTGCTAAAGGGATAACTGGCAAAGTAGGCAGATGGATCTTCAACTTTCTAACCAATCGAACACAAAGAGTAGTGGTAAACAGAGTTAAATCGGATTCTGCCATAGTGAAGAGCTCTGTTCCACAAGACACAGTACTCGCACCTATCCTGTTCCTCATTCTCATATCAGACATAGACAGAGATGTAAACCATAGCACTGTATCATCCTTTACAGACGATACTAGGATCTGCATGAGAGTGTCATCCATTGAGGACACGGCAAATCTCCAAGAAGATATAAACCAAGTTTTCCAATGGGCAACAGAGAACAATATGATGTTCAATGAAGACAAATTCCAACTACTCCGTTATGGAAAACTGGAGGAAATAATAGCTAGGACTGAGTATATTACAAACTCTAATCACACAACAGAGCGGAAAAGTAATGTGAAGGACCTGGGTGTGGTAATGTCCGAAGACCTCACTTTCAAGGACCACAACAATGCCACTATCACATCTGCGAGGAAACTGATAGGATGGATAATGAGAACATTCAAGACAAGAGATGCCAAGCCAATGATGATCCTTTTTCAATGACTTGTTCTCTCTAGGCTGGAATACTTCTGTACATTAACATCTCCATTCAAGGCAAGTGAAAATTGCAGATCTACAGAATGTACAGAGAACCTTTACTGCACGTATAAGTTCCATCAAACACCTTAACTACTGGGAACGCCTGGAAGCACTACTTATATTCATTGGAGCGCAGGAGAGATATATCATAATATACACCTGGAAGATTCTGGAAAGACTGGTCCCTAATATGCACACAGAAATCACGCCATACGAAACAATAGACTTGGCAGACGGTGCAACGTACCCCCAGTGAAGAGCAGGGGCGCCACTGGTACACTAAGAGAAAACACAATAAGTGTCCGGGGCCCAAGACTGTTCAACAACCTCCCACCAGCCATAAGGGGCATTAGTAGTAGACCTCTGGTTGTCTTCAAGAGGGAGCTGGACAGATACCTAAAGTCAGTGCCAGATCAGCTGGGCTGCGGTTCGTACGTTGGACTACATGCATCCAGCAGTAACAGCCTCGTTGATCAGGCCCTGATCCACCGGGAGGCCTGGTCATAGACCGGGCCGCGGGGACGTCGATCCCCGGAATGCCCTCCAGGTAGACTCCAGGTAGGTAGACGCGGGTCTTAGTCATATGATGACACACCGCTGGAGCTTTTGGTCATCTGACCGAGGCCTTCTGCTGGCTCATTGTCAGAAGAGTTGTATGAGGGCATGGATGAGGATGAGGTCGTTATCCACAAGCCAGGCGGTTCTTTCAGACCAAGCACGAAGTCAGCAAGTGTGTAGTGACCAGCCTCAGGAGCTACCTACTCATCAAGGTCAACGTCATACTCAAAATGAAAAAAAAAAAAAGCACTCCTGAATCAGCAGCAAAGGACAAGAAGTGTGCCGACCAGGATACTGCTTACCCAGCATTTTAAACAGTGCTGCAGCTGTTAACAATGTGGGGACACACCTGATAGCTGCCGGTGAGCAACCAGTGCACTCATACCAGCCACTATGTCAATGTGTGCTGCAACTATTAACAATAGAGGAACACAGCTGACAAACTGCCCGTAAGATAAAGTGTAAATACTGTTACAAGCGAGGACATCAAGAGGATACCTGTTGCAGCAAAAACCAACTGGTCAGACAGGACCAAGACCAGCTGTTTTAAAGACAGTCACTAACAACGCCAAGAGGGATTCAGCTTTGCAGCTGGTTGTGTTTCATACAAGATCACAGGGCTAAGCTCGTAGGTTTGCCCTTCTTACACACACACACACACACACACACACACACACACATGTATGTCGTGTCGAATACGTAAAACTGGTCAATTAGTAAGAACTCATTTAAAATTAAGTCCTTTCTAAAATTTTCTCTTATACGTTTAGAGATATATTTTTTTTCATTTATGTTAATGTAAAAATGAATAATTTTGTGCCAAAAGAACCTTAGAAAACTTACCTAACCTTATTATAACAAGCGCAATTTAATTTAGCCTAATCCAACTAAATATATTTTAGATAAGTTTACAATAATTTAATAATAAACAAACACAATTAAATATATTTTTTTCGTTAGGTTCAGAATGTTTTTTTGCGAAATTATTGCATACACAAATTTTCGCTTGCTTATTGGCAAGAAGAGTGTTGTTAAGTCAAAATAGCAATAAATATTATATATATATATATATATATATATATATATATATATATATATATATATATATATATATATATATATATATATATATATATATGCAATAAGATCAAGGTAAACTGGTGATATCACAATATGCAATATAACCACATTAAAAAAAATAGTGAAATTCCAAGAGCTTTATGAGATCTCACATTATCAAGGAATAGTAAAAATAATGAGAGAACAGAAGACTTATAAGGCTGAGATTTCACCTCATTTATGTTTTATATATAATACATTTACATACATGAGAGAGAGAGAGAGAGAGAGAGAGAGAGAGAGAGAGAGAGAGAGAGAGAGAGAGAGAGAGAGAGAAAGAGAGAAAGAGAGAGAGTTTCAGATGATGGGGAACCTAATTAGTAAAAGATAAAAACACGAAAGAAAATTAAAAAGGAAAGAATGAACGATGGGAAACGGAGAAAATTATTAGGATGATACAATTTTTTTAAATTACCTTCATTAGGTATAGAGATGCCTTTTACCCGGCACCTGAATACTTAGAGCAACTACTGCAATTTGACACTTACACAAAACATGACATTCCAGCAAGACTGCAGTTTTCTAACACATTCTACCCCTGGATGTGACCTACACGTCTGCTAGCAAGCAAATTCCTGTTTTTATGCAAGGTGGACAGGGAATATTTAGGGGCGGGCAAGAGTGTAAATTTAAAGGGACATATGGGTTAAAAGTGAACAAAAAGTAAAATTTAAAAGTGCCCCCGGGAAAAATAGGGGTTAATGAACAGGAAAAATTTTTGGTTTAAAAAGGGGGAAAAAGGACAAAAAAGGAAAAATTAAACGGACATATAAAGGTAAGGGGGAACGGGGGAAGTATAAAGTGTAAGGTGGACAGGGACAGTATGAGTGTAAGGTGGACAGGGACAGTATGAGTGTAAGGTGGACAGGGACAGTATGAGTGTAAGGTGGACAGGGACAGTATGAGTGTAAGGTGGACAGGGACAGTATGAGTGTAAGGTGGACAGGGACAGTATGGTGTAAGGTGGACAGGGACAGTATGAGTGTAAGGTGGACAGGGACAGTATGGGTGTAAGTATGAGTGTAAGGTGGACAGGGACAGTATGAGTGTAAGGTGGACAGGGACAGTATGGGTGTAAGGTGGACAGGGACAGTATGAGTGTAAGGTGGACAGGGACGGTATGAGTGTAAGGTGAACAAGGAACAGTATAGGTTAAGGGGAACAGGGGAAAATATGGGTTAAGGGGGAAAAAGGACAGTATGGGTGAAAGGGGGAACAGGGACGAGATAAAGTGAAAAGGGGGAACAGGGACAGTATGGGTTAAAGTGGACAGACATATAGGTATAAAGTGGACAAGGAAAAGTATGGGTGTAAGTGAAAAGGGACAAGTATGAGTGTAAGGTGGACAGGAAAAGTATGAGTGTAAGGTGGACAAGGAAAAGTATGGTGTAAAGGTGGACAAGAGAAAAGTATGAGTGAAAAGGTGGACTAAGGAAAGTATGGGTGTAAGGTGGACAGGGACAGTATGAGTGTAAGGTGGACAGGGACAGTATGAGTGTAAGGGGGACAGGGACGGTATGAGTGTAAGGTGACAGGGACTATGAGTGTAAGGTGGAGGGGGTATGGTGTAAGGTGGACAGGGACAGTATGGGTGTAAGGTGGACAGGGACAGTATGGGTGTAAGGTGGACAGGGACAGTATGGGTGTAAGGTGGACAGGGACAGTATGGGTGTAAGGTGGACAGGGACAGTATGAGTGTAAGGTGGACAGGGACAGTATGAGTGAAAAGGTGACAGGACGGTATGAAGTTAAGGTGGACAGGGACAGTATGAGTGTAAGGTGGACAGGGACAGTATGGGTGTAAAGTGGACAGGGACAGTATAGTGTAAGGTAGACAGGACAGTATGGGTGTAAGGTGGAACAGGGAACAGTATGAGTGTAAGAGTGGACGAGGAAGTATAAGTGTAAAGTGAAAAAGGACAATATGAGTGTAAATGAACAAGACAATATAAAGTTATAAAGTGACAAGAGACAATATAAATTAAAAATTAGACAAAGGACAATATAGTGTAAGAGTGAACGAGGACAGTATAAGTGTAAAGTGAACAGGACAATATAAGTATAAAATGACAGGACAATATAAATTAAAAAGTAGACAAGGACAATATAAGTGTAAAGTGGACAGGGACAGTATGAAGTGTAAGGTGACAGGGACAGTATGAGTTAAAGTGGAAAAGGGAAAAGTATAAGTGTAAGGTGACAGGACAGTATGAGTGTAAGTGAACAGGGAAACAGTATGGGTTAAGATAGAGTGAAAGTGGACAGGAAAAGTATAAAGTGTAATAATGGACAGGGGCAGTATGGTGTAAGGTGGACAGGGAACAGTATGAGTGTAAGGTGGACAAGGACAATATGGGTGTAAGTGACAAGGACAGTATGGGTGTAAGGTGGACAGGGACAGTATGAGTGTAAGGTGGACAGGGACAGTATGGTGTAAGGTGGACAGGGACGGTATGAGTGTAAGGTGGACAGGGACGGTATGAGTGTAAGGTGGACAGGGACAGTATGAGTGTAAGGTGGACAGGGACAGTATGGATGTAAGGTGGACAGGGACAGTATGGGTGTAAGGAAACTAGCCCATATTTTTTCATGCCAGGAAAACGAGAAGCAACAATAATAGTAGCAATAACAATAGTAGCAATAACAGCAACAATAATAGTAGCAATAACAATAGTAGCAATAATAATAGCAATAACAATAGAAGCAATAACAATAATGGCAATAACAATAGCAGCAATAATAATTATAATAACAGCAACGATAATAACAATAAAAGCAATAACAGCAACAGTAATAGCAATAACAATAACAGCAACAATAATAGTAGCAATAACAACAATAATAGTAGCAATAATAATAATAGTAACAACAACAATAGCAAAAACAGCAACAACAATAACAGCAAAAACAGCAACAATAAAAGTAGCAATAACAACACTAATAATAATAGCCATAACAATAATAGTAAGAATAACAGCAACAATAATAGCAATAACAATAATTATAGCAGTAACAAAAACAATAACAGCAACCATAATAGTATATACCTTTATACCTTATACCTTTGATGAGTTTCAAGAGTCTTACTGCACTCAGAGCCCGGCCATGGGCCAGGCTCGTCTGGTGCTGCTGGAGGCCCGCCGCCCCACACGTCCATCACAGCCTGGTTGATCTGGCACCTGGTGAAGATACGTGTCCAGCTTCCTCTTGAAGACTTCTACACTTGTTCCAGCAGTGTTTCTGATATCTTCTGGTAAGATGTTGAATAATCTGGGGCCACAGATGTTGATACGTTCCCTTATTGTGCCCACCGATCCTCTGCTTTTCACTGGGTTTATTTTGCACTTTCTCCCATATCTCTCACTCCAGTATGTTGTTATGGCAGTGTGCAGATCTGTGACCAGGGCCTCGAGTACTTCTCAGGTAAATATTATCACGTATCTTTCTCTCCTCCGCTCCAGTGAGTACATGTTCAAGACTTTAAAGTGTTCCCAGTAATTTAAATGCTTTACTGGTATTTCTCCAGTCTTGAACAGGGCCGTCAAAACTGAGCAATATTCTAAACGAGGGAGCACTAGCGATTTGAAAAGTGTCACCAGAGGCATTACTCCCCTTGTTTTGAAAGTTCTCAATACCCACCCCGTCATCCTCCTGGCTGTCGTGATCTTTGTCTTATGTTCTTTGAAAGAAAGGTCAGTTGACATAATTATTCCCAAGTCTTTTACGTGTTCCTTTCGTTCTATTTGGTGATCCTCTTGAGATTTGTATACAGTGTTCCTTTTGAGTTCTTCATTATTTCCATACCTAAGAAGCTGCAACTTACCACCACTGAACGTCATGTCATAATAACACTAACAGCAACAATAATAGTAGTCATAACAATAATAGTAGCAATAACAGCAACAATAATAGCAATAACATTAACAATAATAATAGCAATAACAGCACCAATAATAATAGCAATAACAGCACCAATAATAATAGCAATAACAGAAGGAGCAATAAGAGCAGAAGCAATAACAGTAATAGCAACAACAGAAGCACCAACCATAATAACAGCAGAAGCAACAAGAACCACAAGGAGCGCGCACGCACACGTGCAGTATATGAATGTGGTTTTACACACACACACACACACACACACACACACAGGATAGCTGTACTGGCAGTGGGAATGAGTGGACAGGCGCTGAGGGAGGGAGGATGGAGAAAGAAATGTGAGATGGAGATAGGTTTAAAGTGAGAGTAACACAGCACTTAGGTCTGCGAGGACACTCACGGCTCTTGGTTATAAAAATGTAAATACAAGAAGAACAACAAAAAAACATACAAGAAAATATTAAAAAACTCAGGAGTAAGAACACATACAATAAATATTATTATGTCATAGGAAAGTAAGAGGCTTGGGAGACAGTACATCTTCGATGAGAAGCTTGATGGGTACACTAATAGAGAACTCAATAAGTGTAAGGGGAGCAAGACTCTTCAACACGCTTCCTTCGTGCGAAAAAACAACAACCTATTAGGTTCTTCAAGTCAGTTCCTGATCAGTCTGGCTGTGGTGCATACCTTGAGCTGCGTACGGCTAGCAGCAACAGCTTGTTGACTAAGTTCGCCTGTGATGAGACCATTTACCAGAAGGTCTGGTCTGTGACCGGATAATGGGGATAGTGACCCCCGCAACTGTTTTTAGAAAACTCGGGTAAGCCCTCCTAGATACCTCCTTCCTTCCATCTCTCCCTCCTTACCTTCCTCCTGAGCCAACACCAAGAAAATGGCACCCTTGACCCTGGTGACCTGTACTACGCCAATTCATGGCCGAGCCCTTCATTGTTATTCGTGTGGTAATCCATGCAACCCGCAACAAGCGGGCTCCCTAATCACCGCAGATTAATCTCCTTGCAAGTTTCAGACCCAGCCTAGACATTGTATTATACCATCTCACCTCAGTTCTTCAAGGTAAAACACACTCATTTTTGCATCTGAACTCTGTCTAACAAGAGTCCAAGTTGTCAACATTCCTTGTGTGATTGTATGTTTGGTGTCTCAAGCTTGCATCACATTTGCCCTTCCATCCCTCCAAAAATAGGATACACCAGCATTGTGCTGTTACCCTATCTATACGATAGCTACGTCTTAGGGTCATGACGTTGTATGTGTTCCGTGGCCAGGTACGCAACGCTCTTGCCTCACACAGTGTCCGTGGTTCGACCCCCGGCCAGGGTAGAAACATTAAGCGTGTTTCCTTACACCTGGCAAACAAATAGGTACCTGGGTGTTAGTCGACTGGTGTGGGTCGCATCCTGGGGAACAAGATTTAAGGACCACAATGGAAATAAGAGACAGTCCTCGATGACGCACTGACTTTCCTGGGTTATCCTGGGTGGCTAACACTCCGGGGTTAAAAATACAAACAAAATCTTATCTGAGTTGGCACCATGATAGGGAGGTCTAACAACTGACACCCCTTCCCCATCCGCCTCTTCCTCCTCCTCCTACTCCCCACACCCTCTCTTCATCCTCCCCACTCCATCTGTTAGAGGTGCCGCGTAGTTCACTGAAAGGAGCATAGAATCATAGTCGCAAAGTCCAGGGATCGATTCCCTGGCAGGGAGAAACATGAGGGCAAGTTTCCTGAGACACCTGCTGCCCCTGCTCCCCTAGCAGTAAAACAGCTCCTCGTGTGTGTGTGTGTGTGTGTGTGTGTGTTAGCCCACTGCTGAGTCAGGAAAAAATATGTTATAAAGACTACTGTCCTGCTGGAATGTCATGTGTAAGATAACACTCCAGTCACGTGTAAGATAATACTCAAGTCATGTGTAAGATAACACTCCAGTCATGTGTAAGATAATACTCATTTTCCAGTCAGGGTAGATAACCTCAGTCATGTGTAAGATAACACTCCAGTCATGTGTAAGATAACACTCCAGTCATGTGTAAGATAATACTCCAGTCATGTGTAAGATAACACTCCAGTCATGTGTAAGATAACACTCCAGTCATGTGTAAGATAATACTCCAGTCATGTGTAAGATAACACTCCAGTCATGTGTAAGATAACACTCCAGTCATGTGTAAGATAACACTCCAGTCATGTGTAAGATAACACTCCAGTCACGTGTAAGATAACACTCCAGTCATGTGTAAGATAACACTCCAGTCACGTGTAAGATAACACTCCAGTCACGTGTAAGATAACACTCCAGTCACGTGTAAGATAACACTCCAGTCACGTGTAAGATAACACTCCAGTCACGTGTAAGATAACACTCCAGTCATGTGTAAGATAGCACTCCAGTCACGTGTAAGATAACACTCCAGTCATGTGTAAGATAACACTGCAGTCACGTGTAAGATAACACTGCAGTCACGTGTAAGATAACACTGCAGTCACGTGTAAGATAACACTGCAGTCACGTGTAAGATAACACTCAGTCACGTGTAAGATAACACTGCAGTCACGTGTAAGATAACACTGCAGTCACGTGTAAGATAACACTGCAGTCATGTGTAACACCCCAGTAGCTGGTGGAAGTATTCAATTGCCAGGTAAAAGGTATCCTGTGTACTTCAGCATAGTAATGAAAAAAAAAATTCCTGCTTTGTACTTCCTTCTCTTCCCCCTCTTCCTTAGTATCCCCTCCTCCTCCTTTTTACTCCTTCCTCTCCCCTCTTCCTTCTTTGTACGCCTTTCCCCTCCCCTCTTCCTTCTTTGTACGCCTTTCCCCTCCCCTCTTCCTTCTTTGTACGCCTTTCCCCTCCCTCTTCCTTCTTTGTACGCCTTTCCCCTCCCCTCTTCCTTCTTTGTACGCCCTTCCCCTTCACCAATGGAAATAAGTCACTCTGTGTGACTTTTATGGGTTATCTTGGGTTCTGTACACATATGCTGCTATGTATGATATTCTATGTAACTGTATTTGTGTATACCTGAATAAACTTACTTATTCTTTGTACTCTCTTCCCTTCTCTTCCTTTTATGTACTCCCTCTTCTTTCAATTTAATCCCTTCTTTTTTCCTTCTTCTTTCAATTTAATTCCTTCTTTTTTCCTTCTTCTTTCAATGTAATCCCTTCTTTTTTCCCTCTTCCTTCCCTATACTTCCTTTCCCTCCCCTCTTCCTTCTCTTTACTACCTTCCCTTTCCCCTCTCCCTCTTCTGCACTGCCCTACCCCCCTCCTCCTCTGTACTCCTGCCATTTCCCCCTCCCCCCACTCCTCCCTGCACCCCCTACCCTCCTCTTTCATCGTCCACAATAACGCTCTTACACAAATGAAGTCAGATAATAACAGAGCGTCCTGCCTCCACCAACCTCTTCACTACATATTAAAACTTCCCACGCTTCTAACCTTACAACACAACCTCACTATACTACAACACTATACTAAAACTTCACTATACAACACTTCCTTCACTATACAACACTTCCTTCACTATACTACAACACTTCACTATAGCATAACACCTCACTATACTACACCTCACTATACTACGCTTCACTACAACACCTCAGTATAGTAGACCTCACCATACATCTGGAGCGGGAACAGAGTACAGACAATTAGCATCAATATCCTGAGTGACCTGAACATCAATTAAGAGAGCTAGTCAGAGATGAAGCAGCGGGGACTATCTTAAGGTAGAGTACACAACAACAACAACGTTGTATCAATGTACATTTCTATATATTTATGAGTAGGTGCGTTGAAACAGGTTACATGTACCTACCTCACTTGCCGAGACTCTCTTTTGTTTCACAGACGAGCATTCTACATTAGTTATCAAGGTGGAAAGACCCCTATTATTTTTGTCTTCCTCTTTTCCCTCCTCCTCTGTACCCCAAACATTCTTTTCAACCTTTTCTATCCTGGCCTAATCTTCCTTCAAGCCTCCTTGCCATATCTTACGATCACTAAGCTTGTGTGCTAGTGCACAACAATACCAGGACATAACACTAAAGCTTACTACATCCCTCTGTTATCACATTATAAATTCAGTCACTCAGTCATAACAGTCTGTTACAACTATCAATATAACACAGAATAACAAAATAATAATAATAAACAATCACAGTAAAGGAAATTCAGAAAACGCAACCGAACATGCAAAATGGCTCTTTCAAATTAAAAAAAAAGGGACATTTAAAAACCAACAGTTACTTATCACACGACCAAGACTCCTCACCAAATCAATAATGGTTATAACTATTATACACTCCCATCACCCCCCTCTCACCCTCCTCCTCTCTCTCTCTCTCTCTCTCTCTCTCTCTCTACAAAAAGGTGCAATTAACTGGACAATTGCCTCATTATTGTAAACATTTTATTTTGCAACTAGCAGAGGTCAAATCTATGAGGAAGGGGAGGAAGTGGAGAGGCAGAGGGGAGAGAAAGGGTGGGAAGGGGGATGAGTATGAAGGGGTAGGGAGTGGAGGGGGTAAGCAAAACGTAAAGAAGCCAGAAGTGAGAAAGGAAAAGGGAAGGAAGAATCGCAGCGAGGAGGGAAGGACGAGAGAGGAAGAAACTGGAAGACAATGTGGACAAAAGTGTTATTAAAGCCATAGGAAAAGCGGTGGTAAACCCGTAGCGGTAATGAAGCAGCCTGGCCAACTTGTACCAGTGACCGGTCTCCAGGACTCTCCTACACTGGTACCTTTGATATACCTTTGAAGAGTTTCGAGAGTATCTACTCTCTGAGCCCGGCCATGGGCCAGGCTCGTCTGGTGCTTGCCTGGTCAACCAGGCTGTTGCTGCTGGAGGCCCGCTGCCCCACATATCCATCACAGCCTGGTTGATCTGGCACCTGGTGAATATATTTGTCCAGTTTCCTCTTGAAGGCTTCTACACTGGTTCCAGCCGTGTTTCGGATATCTTCTGGTAAGATGTTGAATAGTCTGGGACCCCGGATGTTAATACAGTGGTAGGTCAGTCTGAGACCAGGGATAATTGTTGACTGGCTGGAAAGAAAAGGAAATAAGGGAAATGGGAAGGAAGATGAAATAAGGGAAAGGAAGAGGAAATGAGGACGGGGAAAGGGAGGAGGGATGACGTAACCATGACCAGCCAAGCTGTTGCTGCTGAGAACCCACAAACCTACACAAACATTCTCCAAATTTACTAGCTCACCACAGACGACAATTATCTTGATAGAGTTGAAGAGTCCTGGTCCTCGGATCATGATAGTGTTCCTAAATGGTAGCATGTCAATTTACAATGCCTTAAGCACAGACTGGTCCAATTCAGCATTCATTAAATATTGAAAAAGTCCTTAAATATGCTATGAAGACAGACTGCGACCACAGGACAAACTCAAATAATTCAACAGAGCTGAAGCCCCTTGTGACACTCAGGAGTAATGATGTTTGAAGATCTCACATTCAAGGATCACAATGTTGCTATTCCTACTGTAAGGAAATTGATAAGCTGGATAACTAGAACTTTCAAGACAAGGGACGCTGAGCCAGTGATGATACTCTAAAGTCACTTGTTCTCTCCAGGCTGTAATACTGGTGTATACTGAAGGCACCCTTCAGGGTAGGCGAGACTGTCGAGCTGGAAAACGTGCAGAGAACCTTCACTGCTCGTATACACTCCAGTAAGCATCTGAACTACTGGGAACACTTGAAGGCCTTTCAACTGTATTCATTGGAACTGTAGGTGAGCAAGGTACATTCTAATTTACATCTGGAAAATCCTGGAAGGACTGTTCCCAAACTTGAACACCGAAATCACTCCATATGTCAACAAGAGACTTGGTAAATGGTGTAAAATATCTCGGCTAGAAAGCAGGGGCACAACGAGTTACACTAAGAAAGAAATGGATAAGTGTCAGAGGTCCTCGACGCTTCAACGCCCTCCCTCCGTGCATAATGGGAATTACTGCACCAACAAACCTCTGACGGCCTTCAAGAGGGAACCGGAGAAGTTCTTCGAATCAGCGCATTTACCAGCCGGGCTATGATTTTTGTGTAGGACTGTGTACGGCCGGCAATAACAGCCTGGTTGATCAAGCCTTGATCCTTCAGTAGGCCTGGTCTGAGACCGGGTTGCAGGGGCGTTGACCCCCGGAAAAGTCCTTCAGGTATCCTTCAGGCGTCATACCACAAGCCCTAAACACGACTTACAAGATTGCCACCATAACAGTGGCAGTAAAACAGTCGTGATACACTTGAGACTGTTACCAAACACATCACACATAATAAACAAAGTGATGGCTGAGTAGTAAGACTGTTGAACACATGCAAATCACAATTTTACATAACCCAGGACAACATGAATTTAGAAAAGAACGCTACTATATCTTTTTGCAGCTGTTGCATCACTACACATGTTTTTAAGACGCAATGAAAGATAAACAAAATGTAGACTAATATTCACAGACTTGGTGAAGGTTTTTGACAAGAGTGATCATGGTATAACAGCCCACAAAATACGTACATAATAAATACCTTAAAGTCAACAAGGTAAAATCAGAGACCTTCACACTGAAAAGGTGTTCGTCAAGGCACTGTACTCGTCCTAATGATATATCTCATTCTTATGTGTAACGATCACAGTGATACAAACACCACTGTGACTTTGCAGACCATACTACAATTTGTACGAGAGTAGCATTCATTAATGACACAGTATATGAACAAGCTTATGTAAACAAAGTCTTCTATTATTAACGCCTCGAGACCTTCAAGCTGTACTCCCTGGAGGGAAGACGAGAAAGATATACGATAATCTATAAACTGGAAAATATAGAAGGATAATAATTCCAAATCTGCACAAGGAAAATAATTAAAAAAAAAAACGGAAGGCATGGATAACGATGGAGAATATCCTTAATGAAAATAGGGGATTGAGAAAGTACGCTAAGAGAGATGAAATGGGCCTGAGTGGCATAAGTTTTAAGCACCTTATCAACCAAAATTATTAACAGACCTCTAACTGATTTTAAGAGTAAAGTTCACAAGTTCGTTGAAGCAGTTCCTGTGGTGCAGGAAGCACCAACAGCCTGACCAACTAGGCCGTCAACCGGGAGACTTAGTCGGAGACTGGACCGCCGGGATGACCTCCGAAACTATCAGCCGGTAAACAACAGATAAAACGCCGACCATCCCACTGTCAATGTCATACCGTAGTAACCTTCACTATCAAGCTTACAACAGTGACCATAACGTTCTCACGGACGTTCAACACAACAGCACCTGCAGCAACCACCACATTCATTCACCTTCCAACGACGTACCATAATAACATTCACCATCACCGTTCATCAAGTTCAACAGAGCGTTCTCGGCACGTTCAACAGCCGTATAATCCCACTGCACCCGAAACCCTCCCTCCACCCCAACCTGCACATCTAACCTACCCTCCCACCCTCAACTACTTCCCTCCCTCCCATCCAGACCCCTCCCTGATCTTGACGGCTTTAATCTCGCTAGATAAACCCCGACCCTCCCTGCGAGTGTTGCCCAGACGTGATGAGCAGCAGGCAGACGGAGAAGCAAAGGTAAAACGAGAAGAGGATGTGAATGGAAGGGGAAAGGAAGAAAAGCTGTATTAAGATTGGAAAGAGAAGAGGGTGAGCGAGGAAGGGGATGGGGAATAAGTCAAGAGATAGAGGAAGAGAGCGTGGGAGGGAGGAGAAAGAGTAGGAAGAGGAAGTGGGAAAATGGCTGGAGAGTGGCTCCAACTGATTTTCATCCCACTAATCGACATGTCACCAGCCTGTCTGGACGAGGAGACGAACTGGGGGAAGGGAGGGTCTTTGAGGGAAGACTCTTTGGAGGAATGGAGGATCTCCGAGGGAAGGGTTTTCTGGGGAATGGAATTGTTTTTTGGAAAGGGTCTTTGAGGGAAGGATCTTTGAAGGGTCTCTGAGGGATCTTTCAAGGGTCTTTGAAGGGTTTTTGAGAAAATGATCTTTGAGGGATCTTTGAAGGTTCTTTGAGGAAAGGATATTTGAAGGGTCTGAGGGATGGATCTTTGAAGGGTCTTTGAGAGAAGGATCGTTGAAGGTTTTTTGAGGGAAGAATCTTTAAAGGGTCTTTGAGCGGAGAGTCTTCGGGGAACGGAACATTTTAAAGGATTGGAATAATCTTCATGGTTGGGACTCTTGCGCTGCTCTGTTGTTATTATTATTATTAATGAGTGTTAGGGCAGGCTGGACTGGTCTTTGGGGGACTACCTGCCTACCTGATGATTTCGGAGATCAAGGGTCCAGTCTCCAGACCTCCTGGTCAGTCAGGCTGTTGGTGCTCTATGCTCGCAGTCTACCAGAAATAACCAGACTGGTGAGGAAAAGTCTGGAGAAATTTGTTGAAATTTCCTCTGACAGTAGTGTTTATATCTGTTAGTAGTTCTTAAGATTTTTTCCCCATGGCATTCCTCTTATATAGGAACAACCTTAGAAATCTATGTACGTAGTGATTTTTTAACTTGGTTAAAACCATGGAACAATTGTTCCAGACTATAGAGCTGAAAAGACTGAAGGACTGACCACAAGGTCAGCACGTACTTAGTTACATTAGGGATCATGTCATTAAGACCCATGTTAAGAAACAGTGTAATGTTTCTTGTCAAAGCAATATCACCAACTTGAACCTTTAACCATTTATTGAGTTATTCCTTTGTTGTACTTGTTAAACACTGGCTAAATGCGCTACTGTCAAAGCTCAATAAGAGCACTTGTAAAACATTATCAGTGACTTGTAAAGTGCAAAGCTCACATGTGAAATACGATCTTATTACTCTAGTTAGTGTGTGTGTGTGTTGTGTAGTCACCTATTTGTAATTGTAGGGGTCGAATCACAGCTCCTGGCCCCGCCTCTTCCCTGGTGTGTGTGTGTATATAACTTCTTGTTCGTCAATGCCAGTTAAATTAAATATAATCACGATATAGTTATTCAATGTTTGAGCAATTTACGCTGTAAATCCCAAAAGCCAACTGGATCACACGACGACTGAGGCAGAATTGTCGAGGACACGACTCATGGGAGCGGAGGGGGAAGAAAGGGTAGGAAGACCTGGGTGAACAGCGGAACACTGCACGTGTTTTCTGCTTCATAACCTATGTGAAGAGAGGAACACAGACGCGTTGTGCTTGTGTGTGTGAGAAGAGACTAAATTATCTTCAAGTAGCCACATGTATACTAAACAGTGATTGTGTGAGCGGTGGTTTTTTGTACTTCTGTGCGTTTTTGTATGTGTATAGTTTTTGTGGCTGTGGTGTATGAGTGACGGTAGCAGAGTGTGAAGAGAAGGTTTAGTGTTTAGTAACAGGTTTGGTTCTCCTCAGTGTTGGGGAGAACTGTTACTACACTGGTAACCTTAGTGTTGGGGAGAACTGTTTGTTACTACACTGGTAGCCTCAGTGTTGGGGAGAACTGTTTGTTACTACAGTGGTAACCTCAGTGTTGGGGAGAACTGTTTGTTACTACACTGGTAGCCTCAGTGTTGGGGAGAACTATTACTACACTGGTAACCTTAGTGTTGGGGAGAACTGTTTGTTACTACACTGGTAACCTCAGTGTTGGGGAGAACTGTTACTACACTGGTAACCTTAGTGTTGGGGAGAACTGTTACTACACTGGTAACCTTAGTGTTGGGGAGAACTGTTACTACACTGGTAACCTTAGTGTTGGGGAGAACTGTTACTACACTGGTAATCTTAGTGTTGGGGAGAACTGTTACTACACTGGTAACCTCAGTGTTGGGGAGAACTGTTACTACACTGGTAACCTCAGTGTTGGGGAGAACTGTTACTACACTGGTAACCTCAGTGTTGGGGAGAACTGTTTGTTACTACACTGGTAACCTTTGTGTTGGGGAGAACTGTTTGTTACTACACTGATAAAGTCTCACCTCTTCTCTTGTTTTTCAGTGTAAAGCACATGCTCTCCTCTCTTTACTGAGCATCCCTCTCTCTCGACGCACATGATCTCCTCTCTTTACTGAGCATCCCTCTCTCTCGACGCACATGCTCTCCTCTCTTTACTGAGCATCCCTCTCTATCGACGCACATGCTCTCCTCTCTTTACTGATCCTCCTCATCTCGTCACTCCTGCTCTTTACTCTACCCAAGCCTCTCTTTCTCTCACACACACACTCTCTCTCTCTCCCCCTCTGTCCACAACCTACTCTCATCGGCTTTTCTCCCTCTCTTCTCCCCTTACCTACATTCCCCACCCTTCTCTTCTCCTTTTTCCTCCATCCCCATCCTCTCTTCAACCTCGACCTTCCCATTCTCCTCTACGTCAATCCCTCCTCACTCTCTTCACTCTACCTCGTCTCCCTCCTCACTCTCTTCACTCTACCTCGTCTCCCTCTTAACTTCTTCACTCATATAAAGAAATATGTAGCGATAAAGAGAGCGGCATGAGCTTCTTTAACCAAATTCCTGTAGCCATTAAGATGCGTCAGACTTGTGTGACCCTCAAGATGCGTCAGACTTGTGTGACCCTCAAGATGCGTCAGACTTGTGTGACCCTCAAGATGCGTCAGAATTGTGTGACCCTCAAGATGCGTCAGACTTGTGTGACCCTCAAGATGCGTCAGATTTGTGTGACTCTCAAGATGCGTCAGAATTGTGTGACCCTCAAGATGCGACAGACTTGTGTGACCCTCAAGATGCGTCAGAATTGTGTGACCCTCAAGATGCGTCAGACTTGTGTGACCCTCAAGATGCGTCAGACTTGTGTGACCCTCAAGATGCGTCAGACTTGTGTGACCCTCAAGATGCGTCAGACTTACGCATCTTCATAACAGAGTAACAGTTAACGGAGTGAAATCAGGGGCTGTTACAGTGGGAAAAAAAAAGTTCAGTCCCACAAGGTACGGCACTCGTCCTACTTCCAGTTCTCATTTGCATATCTAACAGTCTGGGACATGATTCACAGCACTGTATCATCTCTCACAGACAGTACTAGAATTCGTATGAAAGCGGAATCCACTGACGACAGCGAGCCTCCAAGCTTCCGGTGAGCCACTGCCAACAATATGATGTTCAATGAGGATGATTTTTACTTACTACGTCACGGAGGAATGGAAGAAATAAAAACAACATTCCAGCACAAGACAAACTCAAACCACTCAACAGAACTTAAGTCAAATGTGAGAGACCTGGGAATTATAATGTCAGCTCTCACCTTCAAGGATAACAACGATGTTATTATCAAAACTGCAAGAAAAATGATAGGTTGGATAACTAGAACCTTCAAAACACTCGTTCTGTCTAGACTGGAATATTGTTGTATGCTAACGGCCCCACTCAAGGCAGGTGAAATTGCTGAGCTGGGGCCACGACTCAGGAACCAGCAGGAGCCACGACTCAGGGACCAGCAGGAGACACGACTCAGGGACCAGCAGGAGCCACGAATCAGGGACCAGCAGGAGCCACGAATCAGGGACCAGCAGGAGCCACGACTCAGGGATCAGCAGGAGCCACAACTCAGGGACCAGCAGGAGCCACGACTCAGGGACCAGCAGAAGGCAAGACTCACAAACCAGTATCAGCCACGACTCAGGCATCAGCATCATCCACGACTCAGGGACCAGCAGCAGCAGGAGCCACGACTCAGGGACCAGCAGGAGACACGACTCAGGAACCAGCAGGAGCCACGACTCAGGGACCAGCAGGAGCCACGACTCAGGGACCAGCAGGAGCCACGACTCAGGGACCAGCAGGAGCCACGACTCAGGGACCAGCAGGAGCCACGACTCAGGGACCAGCAGGAGCCACGACTCAGGGACCAGCAGGAGCCACGACTCAGGGACCAGCATCATCCACAACTCAGGGACCAGCAGCAGCAGGAGCCACGACTCAGGAACCAGCAGCAGCAGGAGTCACGACTCGGGAACCAGCAGCAGCAGAAGGCAAGACTCACAAACCAGCATCAGCCACGACTCAGGCATCAGCATCATCCACAACTCAGGGACCAGCAGCAGCAGCAGCCACGACTCAGAGACCAGCAGCAGCAGGAGCCACGACTCAGGAACCAGCAGCAGCAGGAGTCACGACTCGGGAACCAGCAGCAGCAAAGCCACGACTCGGGAACCAGCAGCAGCAGGAGCCACGACTCGGGAACCAGCAGCAGCAAGAGTCACGACTCAGGAACCAGCAGCAGCAGGAGCCACGACTTGGGAACCAGCAGCAGCAGAAGCCACGACTCAGGGACCAGCAGGAGCCACGACTCACAAACCAGCATCAGCCACGACTCAGGGATCAGCATCATCCACAACTCAGGGACCAGCAGCAGCAGGAGCCACGACTTGGGAACCAGCAGCAGCAGAAGCCACGACTCAGGGACCAGCAGCAGCAGCAGGAGTCACGACTCAGGAACCAGCAGCAGCAGGAGTCACGACTCAGGAACCAGTAGCAGAAGAAGCCACGACTCAGGAACCAACAACAACAATAGCGTACCCAAGACACACCTTCAAACGTTAACTTACCCCATGATAAAAACTTTTGTTTCAAACTTGCCTCTTCTAATGTGAACCTTTTTATATTACTAGCCAAGTTCTAGATAACTAGTTGTGTTCTAGTCTTAAATTACTAATAAATCTAGAATAATTGTATTATTGTTCTGTACCTTTACCTTTGATAAACCTTTGAAGAGTTTCGAGTTTAACTACTCTCGGAGCCCGGCCATGATTCAGGCTCGTCTGGTGCTTGCCTGGTCAACCAGGCTGTTGATGTTGGAGACCCGCTGCCCCACATATCCATCACAGTCTGTTTGATCTGGCACCTGGTGAAGATACTTGTCCAGTTTCCTCTTGAAGGCTTCTACACTGGTTCCAGCCGTGTTTCTAATATCTTCTGGTAAGATGATGAATAATCTGGGACCCCGGATGTTGATACAGTGTTCCCTTATTGTCCCCACCGCACCCCTGCTCCTCACTGGGTTATCTCTCTCTCCTCCGCTCCAATGAGTACATGTTCAAGACTTGAAGGCGTTCCCAATAATTTAGATGTTTCAATGGCTCAATGTGAGCCGTAAACGATCTCTGTATTTGTTCCAGCTCTGATATTTATCCTGCCCTGAACGGGGCCGTCAGCACAGAGCAGTATTCTAAGTGAGGGAGCACTAGCGATTTGAAGAGTGTCACCATCGGCATTATTTCCCTTGTTTTGAAAGTTCTCAATACCCACCCCGTCATCTTCCTGACTGTTGAGATCTTTGTCTTGTTATGGTCTTTAAAAGACAGATCAGCAAACAATTATTCCCAAGTCCTTAACGTGTTCCTTTCGTTCTATGTGGTGACCCTCTTGAGTTTTGTATATAGTGTTCCTTTTGAGTTCTTCATTTTTTCCATACCTAAGCAGCTGAAACTTATCACCATTGAACGTCATGTTGTTCTCCACTGCCCACTGGAAGACTCTGCTTATGTCTTCCTGTAATTTTTCAGTGTCCTCTACCGTAGTGACTTTCATGCTTATTTTAGTGTCATCTGCAAATGATGATACAAAAGTATGACGGGTGTTTTTATCTATATCTGCTATGAGGATGAGAAACAGCAGAGGTGCCAGGACAGTGCCTTGGGGCACTGAGCTTTTGACCTCGCTGATGCTGGATCTTGCTCTGTTTACTATTACTTTTTGTGTTCTGTGTGTTAGGAACCTGAAAATCCATCTGCCTACCTTCCCCGTAATGCCCATGACCCTCATTTTGTGCGCTATCACTCCATGATCACATTTGTCAAACGCCTTTCCAAAATCTGCGTAAATCACATCTGCGTTTTGGTCGTCTTCCAACGCCTCCGTAATTCTGTCATAATGGTTCAGCAGCTGTGACAGGCATGATCGTCCCGCTCTAAAACCATGCTGGTTCGGGTTATGTTGGTTGTGCTGGTCCATGAAATTTGTAATTTGCCGTCTCATCACTATTTCGAAGATTTTTATGATGTGAGAAGTAATTTTTAGCTAGTGCTCTACTACCTCCCTTATGCAAAGGAGCTATGAATGCACCCTTTAAGGCCTCCGGTATTTCACCTAGATCTAAGCTCTTTCTCAAAAGAATACTAAGGGCTCGTGCTAGTGGTACTTTGCACTTCTTTATAAAGCATTCCATGAATCTGGTCTAGGTGCTGAGTGAGTGGGCATGTTGTCCATTTCTTTTTCGAAATCCATGAAATTTGTACTGTCAGTTAGTTGGTCTGCATGACCTTCTGCTGGAGTGAAAAATATTTCTGCATTTTCTACCTTGCTGTCATTTAATAGGTTGCTGAACACCCTGTTCATCGTCAGTATACGACTCTCTTCTCAATAATGGTCCAATTCTTAGCATGGAGTTTGCAAAGGAACATAAATATTTTGGGTTTCTTGCAATATCCTGTATGGCTCTTTGTTCCCTTTGTACTTCTTCTGTTAGGTATGACATCCTAAGTTTTTGCTCTAATTCAGTGATCTCTCGGCTTAGACTATCTCTCCTCTGTTGCAACATATTTGTGTTTTTTAAGCAATTCAGTAACCCATTTTCTCCTGTATCATCTCCTACGCTCTCTCTCTATATCTGATCTTATTCTGGGTTTCCTCAATGATACGTGTGTCATACATACCTTGTATGCTTCTGTATTCAGCTTCTCTAGGCACTGGTGGGGATTTAGGGCGCTCATGTCTGATTCCCAGGATATGTCTGATAGCTTTTGGTTTATTTTTTTCCCCAGTCAATTCTATGGTTGTTAAAATTAAACTTACTGAACATCCCGTCTCTAACATTAGTGATGTAGTTCCCTAACCCTGGGTTAATACTCATTAGTATTTCTATGATGTTATGGTCAGAGTATATTGTTTTTGTAACTGTTATGTCTCTGATTAGTTCCTCGTTGTTTGTGAATATCAAATCCAGGGTATTTTCATTTCTAATGGGAGTAGTGCTGTAGATTGCGATAGATGTTCTTCGTAGATTATTTGATATATTCTACATCACATATTGTGAATTACTACATATTTTCTAGATTAGTTTTAATTAACGGGATTACTAGATATTGTAAAATAACTGATATGTTCTATATTACAAGATATAATCTTGATTATAATTTCTGTTTTCGATTTTTAGTTGTATATCACATTACTAGTAGTAACAAATAACTCTGGCATGGCTAGTAGTATTCTACATTACTAGTTACAAACAACTAATTCTCTGGCATTTCCTGTGGTAGCCTAGGTAACTAGTTGCAACAATAAACACCTCTGGCATTTCTAGTGATATTCTAGGTTACTTGCTGCAACAACAAACTCCTCTTGTAAGTTGCATTCCATGTTACTAGTTGCAACAATAAACAACTCTGGCATATCGTTTAAGCATTCTAAATGTGTTGCAAAAGTATTGTAGAAACAAATAAAATAAGAGTCGGGGATTTCAAGTACAAATTAGTTTGGACAAATAGTTTATGTTTTAATTACGCCAGGAAGCCATGACTGTGTGAAAGAACAGTAGAGGGAGAGGAGAGAGTGAGGAACTGAGGAGTGCTGGGTAATCCACAGCACCGTGTCATCCTTTGCAGACCATACTGGGATCTGCATGAGACTGTCATCTACTGGGGACACGGTTAACCTCCAAGAAGATATAAACCAAGCTTTCCAATGGGCAACAGAGAACAATATGATGTTCAGTGAAGACAAATTCCAACTACTCCGTTGTAGAAAACTGGAGGAGATAATTAGAACTGAGTATACTACAAACTTCGATCATACACTAGAGCGAAAAAATAATGTGAGGGACCTGGGAGTGGTAATGTCTGAGGATCTCACTTTCAAGGATCACAACAGTGCCACGATCACAACTGCAAAGAAAATGATAGGATGTATATTAAGAATGTTCAAAACAAGAGATGCCAAGCCAATGATCCTTTTCAAATCACTTGTTGTCTCTAGGCTGGAATATTGCTGTACATTAACATCTCAAAGCAGGTGAAATTACAGATCTAGAGAGTGTACAGAGAATCTTTACTGTACATATAAGTTCCATCAAACACTTCAACTACTGGGAACGCTTGGAAGCACTTTGACTTGTACTCGCTGGAACACAGGCGAGAGAGATATATCATAATCTACACTAGGAAAATCCTAGAAGGAATGGTCCCGAATCTGCACGCAGAAATCATTCCCTACGAAAGTAAAAGACTGGGCAGGCAATGCAAAATACCCCCTATGAAAAGTAGGGGCGTTATTGGAGCTGGACAGATACTTAAGTCGGCACCAGATCAGCCGTGCTGTACGTTGGACTGCATGCGGCCAGCAGAAACAGCCTGGTTGATCAGACCCTGATTCACCGGGAGGACTGGTCGTGGATCGAGCCGCGGGGGCGTTGATCCCCGAATACCCTCCAGGTAGACTCCACGGAAGCTTTCATGGTACATGTATTCTCATATCCCTCAGAGCCATATAGTCTATAAACCCAAGATATGTCGCAATGAAGGACTGTCAGTGAACAGACATAAGAATACGCGGGCTCGAACCTTGTTCGCAGCTCAATGGTACAACAGTGGGCCTGTTACCTGCCAGGACCACAGTTCGAGTCCCTGTCTCTTCATTTAATTCACTGAGAGTCGTTCATTATGCCTTGAGTTTAATGCTTTGATGGGTATGAGAACAGATGTACTATGAAAGTTTCTGGGGCTGTGGGAAGGGACCCTACCTCGAAAGCCTTCAAAGGCATTCAAAGGTGAATGTAAGAGCCACAGAGAATGCCACTAATGCAAACAAGTCACAGAAATGCTATCTGTGAATTCTTCCTATTGTAAGTCTCAGCTCAGTGGTACAACGCTGGATCTGATACGTACCACGACCAAAATTCGAGTCCCCATTCATTCTTCAGCTTATGCAATGATAAGAGATTCATTACGACTTGTCTTGAGAATATGTTTAATATATATTATGGATGGGCGGCGCAAGAATTTCTATACTTGGGGCTTTGGGTTGCTATCTGCTTGGAAAGGTGGTACTCAGCTAGGAGGCTTCTTGTACACCAACCTTTGTGGTAATATTTTTATTTGGGGAAGGGGGTTTTAGAGATTTTTTTTTTTTTTGGGGGGTCTGAAATGACCACACTTTCTTGGGGCCTCCCTTAATATATATATATATATATATATATATATATAAAATATATATATATATATATATATATATATATATATATATATATATATATATATATATATATATGTCGTGCCGATTAGGTAAAACTGGTCAATTAGCAAGAACTCATTTAAAATTAAGTCCTTTCTAAAATTTTCTCTTATACGTTTAAAGATATATTTTTTTCATTTATGGTAATGTAAAAATAAAAATGGTAATGTAAAAATATATAATTTTGTACCAAGAGAAACTTTGAAAACCTACCTAACCTTATTATAACAAGCGCAATTTAATTTATCCTAACCAAACTAAATATATTTTAGAAACGTTAACAATAATTTAATAATAAACAAACACAATGAAATATATTTTTTTCGTTAGGTTCAGAATGATTTTGGCGAAATTATTGCATACACAAATTTTCGCTTGTCTTATATGGCAAGAAGAGCGTTGCTATTTAAGCCAAAATCTCAAGTTTTACCTAATCGGCACGACATATATATATATATATATAAAGATGTTATTTTTTGGGGATAAAAATTCTTAATTGTTATAAAACTCTTGTGAAAACGTAGCACTTGCTAATGTTGACACGACTCCCACTGTATGATGATGATTCTTGTGGTGAAGGTAATGGTGGTGCTCATGGTTATGGTGATGACAATGATAACGTTGGTTGTGGTGACGATGGTTATACTGGAGATGGTTACCTGAAGACGATATCAGGGTTCACCGCCCTGAAGCCCGGTCCTAAACCAGGTTTCCTGGTTCTTTCTTAATGGCAGAAGTCCGAGGCACAAATTTCGTACCACTGATTGATGTCATTATCTGGTGAGACTGGTTTACACTGATGTTACTGATACTGTGGACCGGCTTACTCGATCCCAGTTAATGTATTTATTGTTGACGTTGAATGTGTTGAATATACCTTCATGACAGTTGTGTTTTCAATGACCTTCAGGTATCAGGTCTCAATTTCAGTTATGTTAAGGTTAGAATTTTCTGTAATGATAGTGATGGTGGTGGGCAGTGATAATGATAGAAGTGGTTGTGAAATAAAGAGGGAGAGAGGGCTTGTGGTGGGTGCTGGCGGCGCCGCCGCTGGCTGAACTTACACTGCTTATCTCACAACTAAGAGATAAATAATGCCACCAAGGTTTACCGTCACACGTGTACAGGTGTTCACCACTATGGTCTACGTGCATTTTTATTTGATCTTTTTTACCAAATTGGATACATCAGTATTGTGTTATCCTACACTCTATAACAGTTACATAGTGGGAATAAAAAGTAGATATGTTTCCTTGTCACATTCCATCACACACGATGGACTCTATATAAGTGATAAAATGTGTCAGCCTGAGCTGGGAGACTTCAGTAGTGCAATGACGATATTGTCAAGTATTCCATTAAAAGTTCATCAGCTACGGCACCTTCAAAGCTTTCCTTCCAGCAAAACTGAAGTTACTGTTGCTTCCAAATTATATATATATATATATATATATATATATATATATATATATATATATATATATATATATATATATATATATATTTTTAAAGCCATACAATCGCAGACAGGCGATCTTAACAATGCAAGACATGCCAGAGGGTTTAGGAATCTTCAGTTCAAGTACTTTCACACGTCTCCGTGCGTCATCAGGAGCTATGCAATGTTGCAAAAGTAGCAACAGGAGAAACGAGGGAAAGTTTATTCAAAATTAGCGTGGCGACACCAGTCAACTGGCTGGTGTCGCCATGCTAACATATGAACCACAGCCAGGTTGGTCACGGACAGGGCCGCGGGGGCGTTGACCACTCAAACCAAGTAACCCCACTTCAGGTATATATTCGGTTTCCTCTTAAAAACAGATAGAAGTCTATTGATAATCCTCCCTTATGTATGATGAGGGGCTGTTAAACATTCTTGGGCCCCTCATATCCATCCTGTGGACGGTAGCGCAAGACCATATTGATACACAAAAGGCCTAGGAACTAGGCCTCAAAAAGGGATAACAAGAGTACATCTTGATTTAAATATACAGTTAACTTATCTGTTGCAAGAACATTCAGGAAATTTGCCTAATACTGGTGTTTTATTTTCATTATCTAGACATATCACATATGTTATACTCTCTATCTCTGTTCGTCAATAAGTGAACAATTAAGCACATGTTATATCGTCTATCTCTGTTCCTCCATAAGTGAACAATTAAGAACACGGTGGGGAGAGGGAAAGGCGAGGAAATGGAATTATAGCTGGAGGAGCGGTAAGGGAGTTGGCGATGGAGGGGAAGGGGGCAATGTAGGAGGGAATGAGGAAATGGAGAAAAATGGGTTGGGAATAGGTTTGTGGAAGTGAGAATGGATACGAGATGGCGCAATTAGTGTGGGAGGGGATAGGACATGGGTGTATGGATGTGGGAGTGACGAATATTTAGAAGGATGAGAGAATAAGAAGGATGGAGTTGTGTGTGAGAGAGAGAGAGCAGGATGGAGGTGAGGAGAGAGAGCAGGTGAAGCAGCAGGATGGAAGTGAGAGAGCAGGTGAAGCAGCAGGATGGAGGTGAGGAGAGAGAGCAGGTGAAGCAGCAGGATGGAGGTGAGAGAGCAGGTGAAGCAGCAGGATGGAAGTGAGAGAGCAGGTGAAGCAGCAGGATGGAAGTGAGAGAGCAGGTGAAGCAGCAGGATGGAGGTGACGAGAGCAGGTGAAGCAGCAGGATGGAAGTGAGAGAGCAGGTGAAGCAGCAGGATGGAGGTGAGGAGAGAGAGCAGGTGAAGCAGCAGGATGGAGGTGAGGAGAGAGAGCAGGTGAAGCAGCAGGATGGAGGTGAGGAGAGAGAGCAGGTGAAGCAGCAGGATGGAGGTGAGGAGAGAGAGCAGGTGAAGCAGCAGGATGGAGGTGAGGAGAGAGAGCAGGTGAAGCAGCAGGATGGAAGTGAGAGAGCAGGTGAAGCAGCAGGATGGAAGTGAGAGAGCAGGTGAAGCAGCAGGATGGAAGTGAGAGAGCAGGTGAAGCAGCAGGATGGAGGTGAGGAGAGAGAGCAGGTGAAGCAGCAGGATGGAGGTGAGGAGAGAGAGCAGGTGAAGCAGCAGGATGGAAGTGAGAGAGCAGGTGAAGCAGCAGGATGGAAGTGAGAGAGCAGGTGAAGCAGCAGGATGGAGGTGACGAGAGCAGGTGAAGCAGCAGGATGGAAGTGAGAGAGCAGGTGAAGCAGCAGGATGGAAGTGAGAGAGCAGGTGAAGCAGCAGGATGGAGGTGAGGAGAGAGAGCAGGTGAAGCAGCAGGATGGAGGTGAGGAGAGAGAGCAGGTGAAGCAGCAGGATGGAAGTGAGAGAGCAGGTGAAGCAGCAGGATGGAAGTGAGAGAGCAGGTGAAGCAGCAGGATGGAAGTGAGAGAGCAGGTGAAGCAGCAGGATGGAGGTGAGGAGAGAGAGCAGGTGAAGCAGCAGGATGGAGGTGAGGAGAGAGAGCAGGTGAAGCAGCAGGATGGAGGTGAGGAGAGAGAGCAGGTGAAGCAGCAGGATGGAAGTGAGAGAGAGCAGGTGAAGCAGCAGGATGGAAGGAGAGAGCAGGTGAAGCAGCAGGATGGAAGTGAGAGAGCAGGTGAAGCAGCAGGATGGAGGTGAGGAGAGAGCAGGTGAAGCAGCAGGATGGAAGTGAGAGAGCAGGTGAAGCAGCAGGATGGAAGTGAGAGAGCAGGTGAAGCAGCAGGATGGAGGTGACGAGAGCAGGTGAAGCAGCAGGATGGAAGTGAGAGAGCAGGTGAAGCAGCAGGATGGAAGTGAGAGAGCAGGTGAAGCAGCAGGATGGAGGTGAGAGAGCAGGTGAAGCAGCAGGATGGAGGTGAGAGAGCAGGTGAAGCAGCAGGATGGAGGTGAGAGAGCAGGTGGAAGCAGCAGGATGGAGTGAGAGAGCAGGTGAGCAGCAGGATGGAGGTGAGAGAGCAGGTGAAGCAGCAGGATGGAGGTGACGAGAGCAGGTGGAAGCAGCAGGATGGAGGTGAGAGAGCAGGTGAAGCAGCAGGATGGAGGTGAGAGAGCAGGTGAAGCAGCAGGATGGAGGTGAGAGAGCAGGTGAAGCAGCAGGATGGAGGTGAGAGAGCAGGTGAAGCAGCAGGATGGAGGTGAGAGAGCAGGTGAAGCAGCAGGATGGAAGTGAGAGAGCAGGTGGAGCAGCAGGATGGAGGTGACGAGAGCAGGTGAAGCAGCAGGATGGAGGTGACGAGAGCAGGTGAAGCAGCAGGATGGAGGTGAGAGAGCAGGTGAAGCAGCAGGATGGAAGTGAGAGAGCAGGTGAAGCAGCAGGATGGAGGTGAGAGAGCAGGTGAAGCAGCAGGATAGAGGTGAGAGAGCAGGTGAAGCAGCAGGATGGAAGTGAGAGAGCAGGTGAAGCAGCAGGATGGAGGTGACGAGAGCAGGTGAAGCAGCAGGATGGAGGTGACGAGAGCAGGTGAAGCAGCAGGATGGAGGTGAGAGAGCAGGTGAAGCAGCAGGATGGAGGTGACGAGAGCAGGTGAAGCAGCAGGATGGAGGTGACGAGAGCAGGTGAAGCAGCAGGATGGAAGTGAGAGAGCAGGTGAAGCAGCAGGATGGAGGTGAGAGAGCAGGTGAAGCAGCAGGATGGAGGTGACGAGAGCAGGTGAAGCAGCAGGATGGAGGTGAGAGAGCAGGTGAAGCAGCAGGATGGAGGTGAGAGAGCAGGTGAAGCAGCAGGATGGAGGTGACGAGAGCAGGTGAAGCAGCAGGATGGAGGTGAGGAGAGCAGGTGGAGCAGCAGCAGCAGCAGCTCAAAATAGCAGTAGCGCTCACTTCATTGCATCGATCTCTAGGCCAAGACCACTCCTTGGTAAATGTTTGTGTTGGTGACTCTGTGGTATTTGCTGGTGCTGGTGACTTCTTGTATGTAGTGGTGGCGACTTTGTGGTATTTGGTTGTGGTAGCGACTTTGTTGTATGCGGTGGTGTTAACTTTGTTGCATTTAATAATAGTGGTGGTGAAAGTGGCTGTGGTATGTACACTGGTGATGGTGACTCTCTGCTATAAGTGGTAATGATGGTCACTTTAATGGTGGTACAGCAGGTGTACTAAGTACCCAAGTGTTACACTTACTGTACCTTGTCTCTCAGTCTGGCCTCAAGTTACACTTACTGTACCTTGTCTCTCAGTCTGGCATCAAGTTACACTTACTGTACCTTGTCTCTCAGTCTGGCATCAAGTTACACTTACTGTACCTTGTCTCTCAGTCTGGCCTCAAGTTACACTTACTGTACCTTGTCTCTCAGTCTGGCCTCAAGTTTACGGCTCACATTGAGCCATTGAAACATCTAAATTATTGGGAACGCCTTCAAGTCTTGAACATGTACTCATTGGAGCGGAGGAGAGAGAGATACATGATAATATATACCTGGAAAGTACTTGAGGGCCTGGTCCCAAATCTGCACACTGCCATAACAACATACTGGAGTGAGAGATATGGGAGAAAGTGTAAAATAAACCCAGTGAGGAGCAGGGGTGCGGTGGGGACAATACGGGAGCACTGTATTAACATCCGGGGTCCCAGACTATTCAACATCTTACCAGAAGATATCCGAAACACGGCTGGAACCAGTGTAGAAGCCTTCAAGAGGAAACTGGACAAATATCTTCACCAGGTGCCAGATCAACCAGGCTGTGATGGATATGTGGGGCAGCGGGCCTCCAGCAGCAACAGCCTGGTTGACCAGGCAAGCACCAGACGAGCCTGGCCCATGGCCGGGCTCAGAGAGTAGATACTCTCGAAACTCTTCAAAGGTATATCAAAGGTACTGTACCTTGTCTCTCAGTCTGGCCTCAAGTTACACTTACTGTACCTTGTCTCTCAGTCTGGCATCAAGTTACACTTACTGTACCTTGTCTCTCAGTCTGGCATCAACTTACACTTACTGTACCTTGTCTCTCAGTCTGGCCTCAAGTTACACTTACTGTACCTTGTCTCTCAGTCTGGCATCAAGTTACACTTACTGTACCTTGTCTCTCAGTCTGGCATCAAGTTACACTTACTGTACCTTGTTTCTCAGTCTGGCATCACGTTACACTTACTGTACCTTGTCTCTCAGTCTGGCATCAAGTTACACTTACTGTACCTTGTCTCTCAGTCTGGCCTCAAGTTACACTTACTGTACCTTGTCTCTCAGTCTGGCATCAAGTTACACTTACTGTACCTTGTGTCTCAGTCTGGCATCAAGTTACACTTACTGTACCTTGTGTCTCAGTCTGGCATCAAGTTACACTTACTGTACCTTGTCTCTCAGTCTGGCCTCAAGTTACACTTACTGTACCTTGTGTCTCAGTCTGGCCTCAAGTTACACTTACTGTACCTTGTGTCTCAGTCTGGCCTCAAGTTACACTTACTGTACCTTGTGTCTCAGTCTGGCCTCAAGTTACACTTACTGTACCTTGTGTCTCAGTCTGGCCTCAAGTTACACTTACTGTACCTTGTGTCTCAGTCTGGCATCAAGTTACACTTACTGTACCTTGTCTCTCAGTCTGGCCTCAAGTTACACTTACTGTACCTTGTCTCTCAGTCTGGCCTCAAGTTACACTTACTGTACCTTGTCTCTAAGTCTGCCCTCAAGTTACACTTACTGTACCTTGTCTCTCAGTCTGGCCTCAAGTTACACTTACTGTACCTTGTCTCTCAGTCTGGCCTCAAGTTACACTTACTGTAACTTGTCTCTCAGTCTGGCCTCAAGTTACACTTACTGTACCTTGTGTCTCAGTCTGGCCTCAAGTTACACTTACTGTACCTTGTGTCTCAGTCTGGCCTCAAGTTACACTTAACTTATTTACAGCCTCATTCACATTATAACAAAAAATAACACAGGTTGCAGAACAAGCCGTTATTGGTAGAACGTTTCGCTTTGCCTAACATTATTGTAACTTGATGAAGCTCTACACAGGACGAAACGTTCGCTAATAAAACATGTTTTGCAACCTTTCATACTAAAAGAAAAAAGACAACAAGCTGCTAACAAAACATGAATACAGTGAAGACTGTATCGGCACAAGGTTTCGCCCACACCTCAGCTTTTTCCAGTAGACAGGTAAAACACAGGTTGTGGCACCCTTACTTTTCACCGGGTTTATTTCACGCTTCCTCCCATCTCTCTCACTGTATTAAGAGTGTAAACTGACACCTGTATGTCGAGAATTTCCCTTTAGGTCGTATCCCTCCACACAATAACCTGCCAGTCATGTCAACTTAAACACGACACTCAGGAGTGACCGCTGTAAGGAAAGTATTCCTAGTGTCCGGTTTTGTGGGTTTCTTACTCCGTATTCATTACATAAAACATATGTCCATATCAGTAATATTATTATTATTATTACGTTATATTCCTCCCAATTCTACTTTTACTTATAAGATGGCAGTGAGTGGATCACACAGGTAAATCAACACATTCATTCCTACATTCTACACGTCTGGAATTTCTCGTGTTGAAAATGGTATAAAATACCGATATGTTGATGATTAAGACAAATGTACAACAGTTGGGTATCTTTATTGTTGAAACGTTTCCCCTACACACTAGGCTTCTTCAGTCAAATATAGAGGCAGCAGGTATAGTAGTGAAATGAAGATGTAACTAGGTGATCAGTCCCTCAGCCTGGAGAAGAGTTCAGCTCCATGGTCTGAAGCATGAGAATGGAGTCTTAAATACTGTCGAAGGTGAGGTGGAAGATCATGAAGACGTTGCAGGGGACTGGAATTTCTCAGATTTTGTACAGCAACATTTTTTCAACACGTATTTTTTTTACCCTGACATTAGGCACACAAACCCAACATATGAATGTTTTCACAAGCTGCTGGAGTCTTCTTACACAGGGTATGACATTCCAGCAAGACTAAGTTTTCTAACACATTTTTTTCCCACTGGACGCGACCCTGTTGTGTCATTTGTGTTACTGTGTACTTGTGTAGTATACTTAGATAATCCCAGCTACGTCACTCGTGACGTCACAGTAAGACGGGAGCCTATCTATAAAGTAGCTGGGATTATCTAAGTATAGTACACAAGTATGCAGTAACACTACGGGCACAACAGGGTCGCATCCAGCTGGGCAGGGGCAGCAGTGGGTGTAAGGAAAATGGACCATATATTTCTCCGTGTCAGGGAATCGAACTGAGTGGAATGTTGTTACCAGGGAGCTACTCAGCACCCCACACATGTTCTCTCACACTGAGGGAGAAGGAATGGAAGGGAGGTAGAGAGCTGGGACCTGGGATTACGTGGAGGTAGGCCGGAGGGAAACTGTAGGAGGTAGAATTGACGCTGGTTTAGTAATGGATTAGAGGCGACCTGAGGAACGGCACGAGCGGACCGAGGGATGGAAAGGGAGGCCAAGGACCCTACCTGGAGAGTATTCCGGGGATCAACGCCCCCGCGGCCCGATCCATGACAAGGCCTCCTGGTGGATCAGGGCCTGATCAACGAGGCTGTTACTGCTGGCCGCACATAGTCCAACGTACGAACCACAGCCCGGCTGATCTGGCACTGACTTTAGGTATTTGTCCAGCTCCCTCTTGAAGATAACCAGGGGTCTATTGGTAATTCCCCTTGTGGCTGCTGGGAGGCTGTTGAACAGTCTTGGCCCGCGGACACTTACTGTGCTTTCTCTTAGTGTACTAATGGCGCCCCTACTTTTCACTGGGGGTATGTTGCATCGCCTGCCCACTGCTGTTGAAAGGTGTCCCCGTTACATACCTATGGCCGGTTCCAAGTATTTTCTACCCTGGCAGCCTTGCCTGAGGCCAGGTCGAGGTAGAGGTGGTGAGTATTATTTTGGTAAACCAAATTAAATACAAGTGCAATATGCGGCTGCACTCCCCTATGACTGGAGAGGTATGGTGATACCCACACTATGTAGGAAAAACATACGTGCACAGTTCAAGGTATTTTATTGAATAAACGTTTCGCCAAGAGTTAGTCCTAGGACTGAAGAAGTCACTTGTGACGGCACGTTTCCTCAATAGTGTATCTCTGTCTCCCTGGATAAACATTAGTGTGTTTCCCTGCCACATTACATCACACAACGGGTTGCATACATGATGTTTCGTCCACCAGGCACTTAAATAATTCTCACAGAGATAAGTAAACAAAGCCTAAATATACAGTGGAGAAAACTGAGTCGAGATGTAGATAAAGGCACACACTGCACGAACATTGCAAAACATTTACTGGTGCAACATTTCACCATCAGTGAGTTTATAGTCCTAACACTGGCTTCTTCACTCCTTCAATTCTATCACCACTAGTGGCGAAAAGTTTCCTCAAATGCCTTGAAATGTACACATATGTATGTATGTGTGTGTGTGTGTGTGTGTAATATCAGCATTACCATCCTGTTTTCCAGTGATGTGAGATGTTGCGGTGGGAGAGAGACGTCACTTGTTATGAGAGGAACGCGAGAGACGTCACTTGTCATGAGAGGTGTGAGAGACGTCATTTGTTATGAGAGGTGGGCGAGAAACGTCACTTATGAGAGGTGGGAGAAACGTCACTTGTCATGAGAGGTGTGAGAGAGACGTCACTTGTAGTGTGACACCTTACTCACCTCTCACGTCACGTGCTGCTCCAGAAAGAGTAGTGTGACATCTCACTCATCTCTCACGTCACGTGCTGCTCCAGGGAGAGTAGCGGGACATCTCACTCACCTCTCACGTCACGTGCTGCTCCAGGGAGTAGTGGGACATCTCACTCACCTCTCACGTCACGTGCTGCTCCAGGGAGTAGTGGGACATCTCACTCACCTCTCACGTCACGTGCTGCTCCAGGTAGTAGTGTAACACCTCACTCACGTCACCGTCGTCATGACAACGTACCTGAAAAAAGACCAAAATAGGTAAACACACCTGAGTCATTACACTTTGGTTTAAAATAGTACACGCGAGCAAAACCTTGCACATGTACATTAGTAGACGTTTCTCTCCTGAGACCTTGCCCGTGTCCACAACACTGGTGTTAGCACCCCGTGTCCACAACACTGGTGTTAACACCTTGCCCGTGTCCACAACACTGGTGTTAACACCTTGCCCGTGTCCACAACACTGGTGTTAACACCTTGCCCGTGTCCACAACACTGGTGTTAACACCTTGCCCGTGTCCACAACACTGGTGTTAACACCTTGCCCGTGTCCACAACACTGGTGTTAACACCTTGCCCGTGTCCACAACACTGGTGTTAACACCTTGCCCGTGTCCACAACACTGGTGTTAACACCTTGCCCGTGTCCACAACACTGGTGTTAACACCTTGCCCGTGTCCACAACACTGGTGTTAACACCTTGCCCGTGTCCACAACACTGGTGTTAACACCTTGCCCGTGTCCACAACACTGGTGTTAACACCTTGCCCGTGTCCACAACACTGGTGTTAACACCTTGCCCGTGTCCACAACACTGGTGTTAACACCTTGCCCGTGTCCACAACACTGGTGTTAACACCTTGCCCGTGTCCACAACACTGGTGTTAACACCTTGCCCGTGTCCACAACACTGGTGTTAACACCTTGCCCGTGTCCACAACACTGGTGTTAACACCTTGCCCGTGTCCACAACACTGGTGTTAACACCTTGCCCGTGTCCACAACACTGGTGTTAGCACCTCGTGTCCACAACACTGGTGTTAGCACCTCGTGTCCACAACACTGGTGTTAGCACCTCGTGTCCACAACACTGGTGTTAACACCTTGCCCGTGTCCACAATACTGGTGTTAACACTTTGACCGTGTCCAAAACACTGGTGTTAACACTGCCGTGTCAACACTGGTGTTAACACTCCGTGTACAACACTGGTGTTACACCTTCTCGTGTCACAACACTGGTGTTACACTCTCGTGTCCACAACACTGGTGTTAGCACCTCGTGTCCACAACACTGGTGTTAGCACCTCGTGTCCACAACACTGGTGTTAGCACCTCGTGTCCACAACACTGGTGTTAGCACCTCGTGTCCACAACACTGGTGTTAACACTTCTCGTGTCCACAACACTGGTGTTAACATCTCGTGTCACAACACTGGTTAACACCTCGTGTGCAAAAAACACTGGTGTTAACACCTCTGTCACAACACTGGTGTTAACAGCTTCTCGTGTGCACAACACTGGTGTTAACACCTTCTCGTGTGCACAACACTGGTGTTAACACCTTCTCGTGTCCACAACACTGGTGTTAACACCTTCTCGTGTGCACAACACTGGTGTTAACACCTTCTCGTGTGCACAACACTGGTGTTAACACCTTCTCGTGTCCACAACACTGGTGTTAACACCTTCTCGTGTCCACAACACTGCTGTTAACACCTTCTCGTGTCCACAACACTGCTGTTAACACCTTCTCGTATCCACAACACTGGTGTTAACATCTCGTGTCTACAACACTGGCATTAACCGTGTAAAGCACAAAGTAACACTTTCTACCACCTAAGTGCACCAACACTAACAAATAGCAGCTCCTTATATGACAAACTTTCACTGTTGTGTCAACATTGTCAGTACTAGAGTAGAATCACTGCTACAGTGGCAACACAGCACATGCATGTGGCACGAATGGCGGCTACGTTAAAATAATGAATAGGTGATGAGAGGCATGGTAAGATAAAACCACTAGGGATCGACAGGGAAGAAGACAGCACTGAAGTAATGACACTAACCACAAAAATTACAAATATAATATATATATATATATATATATATATATATAATATATATATATATATATATATATATATATATATATATATATATATATATATATATATATACGTATATATCACTTCATATGGATGAGGTCCAACTTTAGTGCAAGTGTGGAGACCCAAAGACTAGTAAATAAAATAACTTCCATGAAAAATATCGAAATATCTCCTTGAGGCTGTTTATATTATCTGGGTGGTTGTAAAAGTTCAATTTCTTCCTAAGTTCCCCCTCTATAAGCACAGATGTTCGTAACTTGGAGCGTTTGTAAGCTGGGAATTTCCTGTATCTCGACTGTAACTGGATACAGACAAGAGTATGTACAGTCTTTGCCACGATCTCGACATGACAGTAAGTGCATTTCTACACGAAACAAACGCGTCAAGCATAACATATGATCGCCTGTGATTTACCTGTGACCTGTTTTCAGTTTTCCTCCTCTCGCGGTCTGGCCTAAGGGCCAGCAACAGCCTCGTTGACTAGGCTGCTGCTGCTGTTGACAGCCCGCCGTCAGTCAATGAACACTCGTCACTCAACAGATACCAGCGACAAACTTGTAGCACACGAGGAATCAGACATGTGCAACACCTGCGTATCTTAACTTGAAGAAGTCTCGCTAATCAGTGACTTTATTAATTTAATACTGATATACGAAGGCAGTAGTAATGGTTAATGGGGTTTAAAGCCAATCGACTAAACTAGGGTCATTAAGGCTGCACGGTAACTTTTCCACCACCAGACAAAAAATACATAAAACCCTAAAATAGGGATTAACCCTCAGCATATATACCCTGAGAGAAATACACCTATGAGTGTGTATATCCCGTCGAAGACACTAGAAGATACCCAGGTGTTGAACACGTGTCTAATTCTTCACTGTCGACACTGTAAATTATTACTGTAATGATTTCGTTATACACGTTTCCTGCCACAACAGCAGATTCAAGAACACTTGTGAAACAAAACGCTGTCTTGTCGGAAACTCTCAAAGAATTAGGTTATATATATTTCTTAATGGTCCTCTAGATGAGCCCTCAAGGTTAAGTCTCAAACTACACCTCCAAAATTAAGGTATTACGCAAATAACCCGCACACAGGAGAGAGGAGCTTACGACGACGTTTCGGTCCAACTTGTATCATTTACATAGTCACAGTGTGACTGTAAATGCTCGTAAGCTCCTCTCTTCTGTGTGGGTTATTTGTGTACTGTTGTAGTTACGGTATTGTGTCTTCTTGTTCTTTAATGAAGTATTACCTGGAGTCGCTTCCTGAGTCGCCGCCCCCCGCGCCCGGTCCTAGATTAGGCATTGTGGATGAGGGCCTGATTAATGAAGCTGTTATTGCCTGCCGCCTGCAGTCCAATGTATAAACCACAACCCGTTAATCAGGAACTGTTTTTTTTTTAAAGGAGTTTTCTCTTGAAGACAGCTAGGGGCTTATTGGTAATCTCCTTTATGCATGAAGGGAGGACGTTGACGAGTCGTGGTTCCTTCAAGGAACTCGGTCAGTTTCCTGAAAACAATTCCTGATCAGCCGGGCTGTGATGCACACGTTAGACTGAGTGGTGGATAATAACAGCTTAATCGATCTGGCCAGCAACCAAGCGGCCTGGTCTAGGACAGGTCCGCGAGAGCACCGGAACAGACTCCAGGTAAACACGCACCCACTGTACGATCCAGACGTGAAAGCGAGGGCAGGTCAGGTCATGGCAGCTGAACCCGACCCGCTGTGTGTGCTAGAACACACAAGTCACATGTTTGTAATGGCCGGTGTGTAGACGTAGTCGGAATGGACCTTGTCTGTTTACCGGGTAGTACGACGAGGCAGCCGGCAAGTTAGAAGTAAGGCACGATAATATAAACTCAGGTAAACTAGAACGTGGTTTATTGGCAGTGGGTTAAACCAGGCAGGCAAGGGTGAGGGAAGACGAATCTCAGCTGGTCTCGTGAACTCTAGGTAGAACTAGGCCCACGCCAGATGGCAGCACTAGCCTAGCGGCCATGGCGCGAAACAAGTAACTTTATTTAGATACAAGTACACATAAGTACAATCATACATTGTATCTTTATGTAAGTTACCGAGGATAACCAAAAAAGTCAGACAAAACCCGTTACATTTTCACTGTATTAGGCATCTTTATCAGCCACCCTTTTGACCATTTTCGTAGCAGTGAAATAATGTATGTTATTAAGAGGAGGAGGAGGTGGGAGACGAAGGAAGGCGGAGTAGAGGCGCTTGAAGCCACATGAACGTAAAATAAAGGAAAAGAACAAAATGAAAAAGAAAGAGCGAGTGTTTTATATGATAAGTTACACTGTGGGAACTCCCACAGTGTGTGGTTATGCTGTTTATATGAAACTTACACTGTGGAAACACCCACTGTGTATAACTACCCTGTTAATATAAAACATACACTGTGGGAACACCCACAGTGTGGCTATACTGTTTTATACGATAGTTATATTATGAAAACAAAATGTTGCTATTAATATATGGTATGGGTTGAGGGCCTCCAGCAGCAACAGCCTGGTTGACCAGGCAAGCACCAGACGAGCCTGGCCCATGGCCGGGCTCAGAGAGTAGATACTCTCGAAACTCTTCAAAGGTATATCAAAGGTAAGGTAAGGGCATAGAGTACAAGAAAGTACGTGCGGACGCGAGGAGTGCAAGTGTGTAGGTGGCGTGGCAAGGCTGGATGGGATACATGGGTTCGGAAGGTTGGTGGGAGAGGAGGGGGTAGGAGGAAGCCAAGGGTCGGGTGCGTAGGTCGAGTAGGATAGCTGGGGTGAGGGAGTAGGGAGAGGGGAGGGTACATAGGTGAGGACATAATTACTGGAGCAGAGCTGTACTTTAATCACAAACATTTACATAATTGCAAAGTTTGTACAATTACTATAAGCTTTAACACATTTGTGTTTATTGCTTCAAAGATGTTATTTGACTATTTGTTTACAACCATGTTACTGCAAACGTGTTTCACTAGATCCTCCTTCAATTTCAATTTTTACAGTTTGAAGCTGTTGTTGGGTTTGTGTTGATTTGTGTGAGAGAGAGAGAGAGAGCATCCGGTGTATCCAGTTCCATTCTGGTCCTGCCTGGCCTTCCCGTGCTTGTTAAAACCATCACCACCCCCACCACCACTGCAGCTATCACCACCCCCACCACCACTGCAGCTATCACCACCCCCACCACCACTGCAGCTATCACCACCCCCACCACCACTGCAGCTATCACCACCCCCACCACCACTGCAGCTATCACCACCCCCACCACCACTGCAGCTATCACCACCCCACCACCACTGCAGCTATCACCACCCCACCACCACTGCAGCTATCACCACCCCACCACCACTGCAGCTATCACCACCCCCACCACCACTGCAGCTATCACCACCCCACCACCACTGCAGCTATCACCACCCCCACCACCACTGCAGCTATCACCACCCCCACCACCACTGCAGCTATCACCACCCCACCACCACTGCAGCTATCACCACCCCACCACCACTGCAGCTATCACCACCCCACCACCACTGCAGCTATCACCACCCCCACCACCACTGCAGCTATCACCACCCCACCACCACTGCAGCTATCACCACCCCCACCACCACTGCAGCTATCACCCCACCACCACTGCAGCTATCACTACCACCACCACTGCCGCCATCACTACCACCACCACTGCCGCCATCACTACCACCACCACTGCCGCCATCACCACCCCCACCATCACTGCCGCCATCACTACCACCACTACTGCCGCTATCACCCCCACCACCACTATTGCCGCTATCACCCCCACCACCACTACCGCCACCAATGCCGCCATCACTACCGCCGCCGACTCCGCCATCACTACCGCAGCCGACTCCGCCATCACTACCAGCGCCGACTCCGCCATCAGCACTGCCACCGTAGCAAGCTAATAGTACGTGTAGTGACACATGAGAGGAAGGGTGAAGAAAACTTTATGTGGATTTTTAACCCCAGAAACATAGTAAATTATAATAATCCAATACAGCCAATCACTGTGACTTGTTTCAACTGCCATCTTTTTTTTTCTTTTCCACCCACAACAGGTGATTTATTACCAGGTATCAGAGCAACCACGGAAACAAGTGGTTAAAAAGAAAAGAACACACTGCGACTGGTCGAGACTCGAACCCCAGAAATCTCGTCAACCGCATGAGAAGCAGACCAGACCTCTGACCCCTTTGTCCACCACAACAGCTCATGTAAACTCAGTTAAGAATCTAAATTACTGTACGCGCTTGAAGTCCATAGAACTATACCCCTTAGAACGTAGGTGAGAGGAATACATCATAATTTACACCTGGAAGATACACCGAAATTGCTACTTACGAACACAAGAGGCTTGGCAGACAGTACTGGATACCTTAACTGCTTTTCACTGGAGGTATCTTGCACCGTTCGCCAAGCCTCTTGTATTCATAAGAAGATATTTCAGGGTGCAGGTTTGGTACCAATCCCTCCAGTATCTTTCAGGTGAAGACTCTGCTGTATCTTTTAGACAGTCACACTATATTCAAGAAATTGGAACACAGGTCCAGTTCTTAGATCACGAGCCCATCACCAGCATTAAGGAACCTCTCTTGAGTGGTCCCCTCCAAAAACTGCCCCGGTTCCTTGACCCTCTGGAACAACTGCTGTGATCCCCTGAAACTCCCCCACCCCGAAACAGCTGCAAGACCCGCTGAAATAATCGCTCCGACCCCCTAGAACAACCACCCCGACCCCTGGAATAATCACCCTGAACCCTTGGAACCGCCCCTACCCCTGGAACAATCGCCCAGCCCCTCCTTTTGGATAGGCGTTTAATGAATGCGAGCATAAGGCGATTGCACACAAAATGAGGGCCATAGACATAACGGTGAAGGTAAGCAGATGGATTTTCAAGTTTCTGACAGAGAATACAAAGAGTAGTGGTAATCAGAGCAAAATCCAGCATTAGAAAGGCAAAGAGCTAAATGCCCCAAGGTACGGTCCTGGCGCCTCTGCTGTTTCTTATCCTGATAGGAGACAGATAAACACAACAACCAGTTTTGTTTCATCATTTGTAGATGACACCACAATAAGCATGAAAGTCACATCGGTAGAAGACACTGAAAAATTGCAGGAAGATATAAGGAGGGTTTTCCAGTGGGCAGTGAACATGACGTTCACTGCCCACTGCTTAGGAATGGAAAGAATGAAAAACTCAAACGTTTAGAGTATTGTTCAGTGTAGTCGGCTCCGCTCAGGTCAGGAGAGATATCAAAGCTGGAACAGATACAGAGATCATTTACGGCCCCCATAGAACCACTAAAGAATTTAAATTATTGGAACGCCTTAATGTCCTAAATATGTACTCACTGGAGAGGATACATAATATATCTGCAAAGTACTTGAGGGCTGAGTCCCAAATCTGTATACTGTCATAACATATTGGAGTGAGAGATATGGAAGTGCAAAATAAACCCGGTGAAATGTAGGGGCGCCGTGGGGACAAAAGGAGAACATAGTATCAACATCCGTGGCCTCAGACTATTCAACATCTTACCAGAAGATATCAGAAACACTGCTCGGACAAGTGCAGAAGTCCAAAAGGAAACTGGACAAGTATCTTCACAAGGTGCCAGATCAGCCAAGCTGTGATAGATATGTCGGCCAGCAGGCCGCCATCAGCAACAGCCTGGTTGACCAGGCAAGCCTGGTCAAAGGCCGAGCTCCGGAAATAGAAAAAAACTCGCGAAACTCAAAGGTATAAATCCTGGAGTTGCTCCGCCCCCTGGAACAATCACACCACCCCCTTCAGTGATAACCCCGTCTCCTCCAGCAATCACCCCGCCCCCTCCAGCAATCACCCTAACCCCTCCAGCAGCCACCCCGCCTCTCCAACAACTGCCCTACCTCCTGCAATTACCCCGCCTCCAGCAATCACCCCTCCTCCAACGATCTCCCCGCTCCTCCAACCGCCCCAACCCGGAGCACAATGAAGAGAGCCGTTTACCACTTGCGGAAATAATACATTATAGACTAACACTCACATTACGAGTCACACTTGCCCAGTGGCTTCTGTTTCCCCTCAACCCTGTAGCAAATTCTAGTGTTTATACTCTACTGGCGTCGACTGTTCGACCCGTTAGAGGCGTCGGGGCCCTGGCACTCTGGCGACAGTGGGTGTCCAAGAACACATTACCTGACCGATACAGACGCACAAACTCCTCCCTGCTGCTCGACCTACCACCGGAATTCTGAGAGTATGACGCATATCTGAGCGGATACTGTGTCACCTCTCCCTGTTTCCTGGGAAAGGGTGTAGATGGAGGGAGGTGTAGGGAAAGGAAACGTAGAGGGTGTAGGGGAGGAAGTGTAGAGGGAGGGAGGTGTAGGGAGAGGGAGGAGTAGGGAGAGGGAGGAGTAGGGAGAGGGAGGAGTAGGGAGAGGGAGGAGTAGGGAGAGGGAGGAGTAGGGAGAGGGACGTGTAGGGAGGGACGTATAGGGAGAGGAAGGTAGGTGTAGGGAGTGGAGCAGAAGAGGAATAAAGATGGAAAGAAAGCAAAATTGATAAGGAAGGAAGCAAAGGGGATAAGGGAGGAGAGTAAAGGGGACGAGGGAGGAAGGGGGATGAGAAGGGGGGATGGAAAGGAAAGAAGTAGAAAGAGAGTTATCGACAGAAGAATGAAGGGTAAGGGAAGGTAGGAGAAGGGAATTAGGGAGAGTAGGGTAGGGAAAGCAAGAAGTGAAGATGTAGAAATGTTGAAGTGTATGTGAGGTGAACCTTGTCACCCACACCTCCCTCACCGCCCAGTTTGTCCTCACCGCCCAGTTTGTCCTCACCGCCCAGTTTGTCCTCACGGCCCAGTTTGTCCTCACCGCCCAGTTTGTCCTCACTGCCCAGTTTGTCCTCACCGCCCAGTTTGTCCTCACGCCCAGTTTGTCTCACCGCCCAGTTTGTCCTCACCGCCCAGTTTGTCCTCACCGCCCAGTTTGTCCTCACCGCCCAGTTTGTCCTCACCGCCCAGTTTGTCCTCACCGCCCAGTTTGTCCTCACCGCCCAGTTTGTCCTCACCGCCCAGTTTGTCCTCACCGCCCAGTTTGTCCTCACCGCCCAGTTTGTCCTCACCGCCCAGTTTGTCCTCACCGCCCAGTTTGTCCTCAGCAGGCAGCCACACTACGTGAGAAGCCTCACGCCAGCAGCTGCTGAGGACCCGCGGATGAACTCCACCACCCACACCCACACACACACACACACACACACATACACACACACACACACACACACACACACACACACACACACACACACACACACACACACACACACACCACACACACACACACATCACACACACACACACACACACACACACACACACACACACACACACACACGCTGGCAGATTTTATGGTTGAAAATCATCCTGCTTGATGGAATATGTCTGGGAAACATTGCTACCTCTGTTTCCAACCATATAACTATCGGGAAGCTGCTGATACACCCACTTTTATTAAACAAACAAACTCTCCATCCACACCTGCCTCTCCTCTCTTCCGCCACAACGGACGCGAAAAAGGTCAGTTATTTAGCGATCAAAAGCAGGAGGTGGGGCGGCGATGCGTGTACCTCGCTCACCTACACTGCAAGAACAAACTAAGCCACTCTTCCGTGCCCACGGCAGGCAACATGCAGACATCTTCAGGAGAGAAAGTCCTCTCCCGCAGACACTCACACGGTCCTCCCACCCCACCCACCTTTAGTTCTACTGGAATGAAACTTTTGAAGTTGCCTTAGTGGAATACTTGGTGATATCCTCATTGCTATACTGCGGTGTCCTGGCTCAAGCTACATATTTAATCACTTGATGTAAGAAAATCATAAGTTTTGTGTAGCAGTATACCAATATACCCAAATTCTGTTTAAAAAAATAAATCCTATCCAGTTGCCAAGAGCCGGTACCTAGCTCTTCATCTGTTTAGTATCCCGTGCCTAGTGACCGTGGCGGGCACGTGTCCGGTGTGGACTTCATGGTGGTGGCGTAGAGCGTAGGGAGCGGGTTTTGACATTTATATGAATCGTGGCTCCTGGGTTTTACTATCAATAATTTAGCTTGTGCGTGTCAGCGTCCTCCTCCGCCCTACTGTTGTTCTGGTGACAACCATGAATGCTGCTCCACTGTTGTGTTGATGCTGCTACTGTTGCCTCCAGGGTACACTCTTGCGCACTCCCTTAACTGGGTATAAATCTACCCTCCACGATCACCTCATATTGTTCGTTGCACATACTTTCCTAACATTGGTGCGACTGAAGTACATCCTGAGGTGATTACATACTGTACACACACACAATAGTATATATATAATCACAGTAGCTGTAGTTATTGGTTGGACACTGCCAGACGTAGGAGATCATTGCCAGCATGGGAACAAACATTATTTATCATGACTAAAAGTTTCACAGTTAACACACTGCAACTTCAGAATCTGTTAATTATAAATAAAATATTTGAAATAGAGACAAAATAACATACCTCCAATACCAAATTTCTAGAGGTGTGTCAACAGCGTCTCCATTACGAGGCGGTCGCTGTCTAATTGGCTACTAGCTAACACAGAGACAGAGGTCAACTACCAGGTAAGCGTACGTGTCTGGGTGTTCCCTAATGACAAAAATGATGGCTTGGTAATCTGGAGCTTTGTTCGACATGATATGTCCTTGTGTTCGTGAATTCTAATGATTGGATGCCTCTTTGTTATACCAATATACGTGGCCTTACAACAGTTATATTTATAAAGAATTTTATTTCTAATTAACGGATTCTAAAAATGCAATATGTTAATTGCGAAGTGTCAGTTACGATAATGGAAAAAGATAGCGAAATTCCAAGTGATTTCGTGATTTCTCACATTAACAAGCACCCTGATAAGGTTCTTGTTAATGTGGTTGTTTTACACACACACACACATTATATATATATATATATATATATATATATATATATATATATATATATATATATATATATATATATATATATATATATATATGTATGTATTTAACCCTTCGCTGTTTGACCCATCATATGCACTGCATGTAGCTCCCTGAAGATGCTCTATGTTATTATTTTGTTACTCCCCCTTTCTTTCCTCTATGGTTATTACGTACCATTATTTATTCTTTCATGTACAATTTACATATACAGGTAATTCGTGTTTCATAATAATAAGAGTTGTGGCGGTGGTGTCCAGTGGTCAGTCTGGCTTGTACTTTATTGTACAGTTTGCAGAGATTGTAGTACATATCACCTCACTGACCCAGGCAATTATTATTATTCTATGTATTTATATATATATTAGCTGATTAGGCATCAAATATCAAGTGTAAATGAATATAAGAACTATGGTTGATTATACATCATATCTGATAACATTACCACTTCCTGGCACTTATCTACAATAAATTCTACCACCAAGCTGTCACTGCATTAGTTCAATTTATCTAAATCTTCGTCTTGTACGGATTAAGATAAGATTTTATTAATTGCACAGGATTTTTGCATCATCCGCTAACATGTTACTATGGCTTTGTATTTCTTCTAGTAAAGTCTTAACATAAATTGTAAAAATTTAAAACTATTGTACTAATCCTTTTGGGACCCCACTAGACTATTTTCCCCTTTAAGTACTGTTTTATTTGCCTTTCAATCATTATTTGTTTGTCCATTGTAATAATTTTCCTGTCGTTCATCCTAAGTTCGGTATCATAACTTTAAGATGTAAATACTACAGCAAACAACCTGCTCTTGCTTTACTTTGTATATAACCTGTATTGCATAACAGAGGCTCTTGCTCTCCAGCCCTTTATCTAATTTACTCTAATGACTTTTGTGCCTGCGTGCGTTTGCGTGCGCACGTGTTAGTTACCATTTTGTCCTAGGCACATGTCGATTAGACACTAGGCCTGTTGTATGTGTGTGTGTGTGTAACGAAACACTTCGAAATGTTTCGGCCCCGCCGGGAATTGAACCCGGGCCCTCCGTGCGTGAAGCAAGAGCGCTAGCCACCATGCCATCGGGGCGTGTGTGTGTGTGTGTGTGTGTGTGTGTGTGTGTGTGTGTATGTGTGTGTGTGTGTGTATGTATGTATGTGTGTGTGTGTGTGTGTGTGTGTGTGTGTGTTAATGCATGGATGTGCCGATGTGAGCTGACACGTGAATGTTTATGCTCTTGAATATGTGAATAATTGTGTACTCAGTTGCGTTTGCAAGGGTTGAGTCAAAGCTCCTGACCCTGTACGCACGAGCGCAGGTTTGTTGGGTTGGGTTGGGGGTATTGTAAGGATGGGAGGGAGGTGAAAGCTCGCCTCTCACAGTGTACAGATCAATTTTCTTGTAGTCTCATTGCCTCTTATTTTCCAAGTGGACTCATAATACTAGAAATAATTCTGTCAGCCAGTTTCACAGGTGAAGTCTGCATGTCCCCCACAGACACAACTCCTCCCCCACCCTGTTATCCAATAAGACAACTACCAGGCTGGTTCTTGCCCCTCCCCACACACAACACTCCCCTCTTTCCCAGTTTAGTACACACGTTCCCTCAGTTTGTCGTAATAAAGAGTGGTTTCCGATGCTACACTGGCACTCATACTTCACTTTCAACTCTCCCTTATTTAATGTACAAGCCTTTGTAAAATGTTGCCATCGTGGTGGTTATCATGGTTGTTGTGGTGCTAGTGGTGGTGGTTGCGTGGTTGTGGTGGTGCTAGTGGTGGTTGCGTGGTTGTGGTGGTGCTAGTGGTGGTTGCGTGGTTGTGGTGGTGTTAGTGATGGTTATCATGGTTGTGGTGGTGCTAGTTGTGGTTGTGTGGTTGTGGTGGTGCTAGTGGTGGTTGCGTGGTTGTGGTGGTGTTAGTGATGGTTGTGGTGGTGCTAGTTGTGGTTGCGTGGTTGTGGTGGTGCTAGTGGTGGTTGCGTGGTTGTGGTGGTGCTAGTGGTGGTTGCATGGTGAGCAGCATTACATCCGGACGGGCAGACAATTAAGGTGTGCAGACAGCGGTCATGGTGTACTGCACATCACTACAATGCAACTGGTCAATACCGCGTGTTGTTGAGGCGTGTGTGTGTGTGTCCCAACACACACACACACACACACACACACTCAAAATCATATACAACTCATCTAGTGAGTTGCATAAATTATAAACAAACGAATGGATGATCCAGCCTCGTGTGTTTAAATTTAAAACAAACTACCGCTTGAGTTCCTCGTCAAAGGGTCACTTACCAACTGCAAAATATAAGAGTAAATAAGTAAATTAACAGGTTACAAGAGGATGATGCATTTATTTTGATTCAAAGAAAAATGTGAAGAATGATACGAGGGAGAAAAATGTGAAGAATGATACGAGGGAGAAAAATGTGAAGAATGATACGAGGGAGAAAAATGTGAAGAATGATACGAGGGAGAAAAATGTGAAGAATGATACGAAGGAGAAAAATATGAAGAATAATACGAAGGAGAAAAATGTGAAGAATGATACGAGGGAGAAAAATGTGAAGAATGATACGAGGGAGAAAAATGTGAAGAATGATACGAGGAAAAATGTGAAGAATTATACGAGGAAAAATGTTCTTGCGCATCGCTGGTGATACCTTAAGAAACATTTATATGTTTTCAGATGATGTAAACATTTTATGGAACGGAGGAAATAAATAATTGTAGTGGAAGCTTCATTAAGTTGAACAAACATTGATCCATGAACACATCTTACGTGGCTGTCTCAACTTATGGTCTGCAGCAAATTTCTTAATTTACATTATTTAGGACAGGCTAGTTTGTCCTCCATCCCTAAAAATAACCAATAGTAACATACCACAGCCGCAATAAATGAAATATAAGATAAAAATCGATATTTTTTTTATAATTTTAAAAAAACTCGTAAAGAGTCACCCATTTAACTATCTTGGTAAGAGAAATATACTATCAGTTTTTAAGAGGATGGGCTGGATTAATATATAATGGAATCTGATATAAATGTCACGTAACTAAAATAGGTGAAAGTGAAACAGTTCAAAGGAAGGAAAATGAATGTAGGTAGAAGTTTGTAAGATTTACTTGCCTCTGAACCTGTTAAATATGCTTTACCTGTGACCTGTGGGGAGGAGTTTTCTGCCCCTTTTTCCTGCGTCTCAGCCTGAGACCAAGCTTACATGTTGAGCGCCTGGTCAACCAGGCTCTTGATGCTAGCTGCCAGCAGGCTTATTTAACCAGCACAACTCTGCTGATCCGACACCTGTAGCTGGAAACCGTCCAGTTTCTTGATTTTTTTATCTTCGTTCCGTCAATATTTCTGATATCTGATGGTAATATGTCGAAGAGTCTTGGGCCAAGGATGTTGACACAGTCTTCTCTAATTGTACCCACGGCCCCCCTGCTCTTCACTGGTTTTGTTCCACGCTTAAGGACCGGGCCCTCAAGTATCTTCCATGTCCATAATTATCAAGTATCTCTTCTCTTTTCCGTTCCAGACAAACCAGAGAGAAAAGACCAGCAATTCTGTCAGAGTAAAATATTTAACAGGCTTCTGTTCCCACTCATAGAACAACGCCGACGTATTACCTTGGGTGGTTGCTTTCCACCAACCTACTACCTAATACAATAGCAAAATCCTGCAATACAATATCGCTCCCTGGAATTTCTCTCACCCCCAACCACCTTATACAATACCAAATTCTCCTACTATAACAGTATTTTCAGGAATTTGGCTCACTTCCGTCCTTCGCCACTTTACACAATAACAAAATTCCCTCACTACAGCAGTACCTCCAGGAATTTCCCTGGTCCTTCACAGCCTCTTCCCACTACTGCTACACGTCCAACTCTCTCGATTAAAACAAATTGTAGCGAGTCTAACAATCTCAAGTCTAACTACCCTAGCTGAATAACCCAGCGAAATGAACAACTTCCTCTAAGTCTAACTGCTTCGTAATGGCACACACTTGCTCCTGACTACTAAATGGCCGACCGGAATGTACCTACCTTTGATCCACTAATGGACAAGACGTACACCTAACACTGGACCTACAAAACATTACCAAATGGGATACCTGTAATCGCTTCTCGGACACAACCTTTACACTACTGGGGCACGCACAACCATTAAACTATTGGGACAACTATTGATGGATATTGAGGCACTCCATCTTAAAGCTACTGAACTAGGCACACCACGACATTGCTAATTACCTGAACCTTTAAAGATTAATTAGGAAAAATATTAACCAATTTTCAGAAGATAAGTCAAGACCTAATATCTCCTTACATAACACAGACCTGGTTGTCAAGACCAGGATATGTAACACAGACCTAGTTGTCAAGACCAGGATATGTAACACAAACATGGCTATAAAGACCAGGAAATGTAACAGACATGGTTGTAAAGACCAGAATATGCACTTCTGCCATTCCCGTACCTCACCCGTCTCAAAAGACGCGTGTTCATTTACAAATGTGATTAGACACGTTCGACTTGAACAATATTATGGGGGCACAATTTTATTACATCACTGGTATTAATCATAGATACTACTGTTACACCACTAACTGATCCACAACTATCTGCCCACGCACAACCTGCAGCTTTTCTAACACCTAACTGCCCAATCACTCAACGAATCGCTTCTGAATGTTGACGCCCCCCTCCCTCACACTAGCCTTCCATCCCTCCCTCCTTCCAACGAGTCCTCTGTTCCTCCCTCCCACCAGCCCTTCCTCCCAACATTTACGCAGCAACCACACCCATTACACCTACCTCAGTCCCTTCACTCGTTACAATCAATTTATTGGAGCGCCGTGCACACGCCAGAGAGAGCACCTTGTAAACACTTCATGGGTCCCAAGATGGTAACACGTGTGCCTTCTTATAAAAGAAGGTAGGCTTAATAACGCACCAGATGAAAACATTTCTCACAGGCTCAGTAATTACCTACTAAATCCCATCTCCTAATTAATTACCAACTGAAGTTCTTTTCTTCCACTTTAATTAACCATCCACTAAACCACTACTCTGTCACACTAATTAACCATCCACTAAACCACTACTGTCACAATAATTACCCACTAAAGTACTACTAACGGTGTTAATCGCCCACTTAATCACCACTAACCATAATCACCCACTGAACCACCACTAACCATCATAATCACACACTAAACCACCACTAACCATCATAATCACCCACTGAACCACCACTAACCATCATAATCACCCACTAAACCACCACTAACCATCATAATCACCCACTAAACCACCACTAACCATCATAATCACCCACTGAACCACCACTAACTAGTTTCAATAATTCATCCTCCATCAAACACACTTCTCATTAATAACACTTAAGACATTACATATACTAATATATATATATATATATATATATATATATATATATATATATATATATATATATATTTTTTTTTTTTTTTTTTTCAACAAGTCGGCCGTCTCCCACCGAGGCAGGGTGACCCAAAAAGAAAGAAAATCCCCAAAAAGAAAATACTTTCATCATCATTCAACACTTTCACCACACTCATACATAATCACTGTCTTTGCAGAGGAGCTCAGATACGACAGCTGAGAATAGTCCCTCCCAACTGTCACTATCTCAGACCCCTCCTTTAAAGTGCAGGCATTGTACTTCCCATTTCCAGGACTCAAGTCCAACTAAATCAATTAACTGGTTTCCCTGAATCCCTTCACAAAATGTTACCCTGTTCACACTCCAACAGATCGTCATGTCCCAAAAACCATTCGTCTCCATTCACTCCTATCTAACACGCTCACACATGCTTGCTGGAAGTCCAAGCCCCTCGTCCACAAAACCTCCTTTACCCCCTCCCTCCAACCTTTTCTAAGACGACCCCTACCCCGCCTTCCTTCCCCTACAGATTTATACGCTCTCCAAGTCATTCTACTTTGATCCATTCTCTCTAAATGACCAAACCACCTCAACAACCCCTCTTCAGTCCTCTGACAAATACTTTTTGTAACTCCACACCTTTTCCTAATTTCCACATTCTGAATTCTTTGCATAATATTTACACCACATATTGCCCTTAGACAGGACATCTCCACTGCCTCCAGCCTCCTCCTCGCTGCAGCATTTGCAACCCATGCTTCACACCCATATAAGAGTGTTGGTACCACTATACTTTCGTACATTCCCTTCTTTGCCTCCATGGATAACGTTTTTTGTCTCCACAGATACCTCAATGCACCACTCACCTTTTTTTCCTTCATCAATTCTATGGTTAACCTCATCCTTCATAAACCCATCCACTGACAAGTCAACTCCCAAATATCTGAAAACATTTACTTCTTCCATAATCCCTCTCTCCAATGTGATATCCAATTTTTCTTTATTTAAATCGTTTGATACCCTCATCACCTTACTCTTATCTATGTTCACTTGTAGAAATAACTAAACCGTCGTGGGTCATTCAGTGCATCGAGTGGTGGAGTCTCGATCCTCCGTCTGTTAAGCGGACCTCCCTTTTAATCGCAGACATCATGGCACTGTTGTAAAGGGAGTTAAATTAAACAGCTCAACGATAAGTTTTACATCAGTTGGTGTCCGTTTTCTTTTCGCGCGGCAAACTTTTTTTTTATAGTTTTTTTTATCATATATTTAGTTTTTTTCGTTGTAACCTAACCTTACTTATCCTATCCTAACCTTAATTAACCTTACTTTAAATAACCTAATGTAACCTTAACCTAAACCTGACCTAACCTTAGCAAACCTACGTGAGAAGAGTGACAATTGTTCTGAGGCTGGGTTGTTAGTAACGAGATGCGCTACTGTTGCAGCCACGATGACGTACATACAAGCTGCTTTACCCTCCTAACATTTAGTGCCTGAATGAAGCACAAATACAAGGAAGTTCAGGAGAGAGGAAGCTTACTACAAGGTGATAAGTAATGTCTTAAGTGGACACTGTCTTAAATGGAGGCGGCGGCGCGGAAAGAGGATAGGAAGGGGAAAGATGGTGGCACTTTACTGCCACTCTCAGGGCTGTAGTGCCAGTACCATGGGGGGAGGGGAAAGGTGAAACAGAAAATGGAAGTGGTCTTGGACTGAAAGGCCATAGAAGAAAGGTAAAGGGAATGGGAGGAAAGCTGGCTTGAAAGGAAAGACGAGGAGAGAGGGAATGGAAGGAAATAGAAGGCAGCGAAATGGAAAGACGAGAGATGGATAAGGATGAAGAGGGAGAGGGAACACAGCGTTAAGTAGTTTGTGTGCACTTGTGTGAAATTACCTCCCTCTCGTCGCATCTCAAACATCCTCCCCGTCATGTCTAATCCCTTGAGTTTTATGTATGTCATCATGATGACTCCCCTTAGTGCTCCTCTCTTCGAGTGTTGTTAGTGTGAGCTCTTAAGTCTCTCTCGTAGTCAAGCTCCCTCAGTTCTGAGCACCAGTTTCATCAGGAAGGTTTAGATACCGAGGTTCTGAACGTGCTTGATTATATGCAGGTTCATGCTGGCGCTGCATTCTACACCATGAACTTGACGTATGTCCTTGGGGAACCACTCGTAACCTTCAGTTTGTCCATTCTGTTACTTTCTCTCTTCATAAACATATGCAACACCTGGGTACTTTTATTATGGAAACGTTTCTCCACACAGTGGCTTCTTCAGTCCAATACAGAGAAGAATGGCTGAAGATTAAGAGTTTGAGGTAATCAGTTCCCCAGCCTGGAGTCGATGTAATCAACTACTGTCCGGCAGTTGCCTAATTCTTATCTACTTGTTGATTCTAGCTATGAAGTTACATTCCCATGCTCTCTATCGAGGTCTCACGGCAGTACCCCACCTAATGCAATTGATTTTGTAGTATCTAATTATCTTAGGACATCCTTCACTTTCTTGTTTTGTTAATTTCTCCAGTCTGTGCTTTATTCCCTTTTCCCAGTATCTCCGCTGATTCCTTAGTGAAGACTTCGAGTAAGTCTGTTCAATTCTTCACATACCTCCCAGTACTCCCTTTTCAAGTTTCACCTACTTCTCTAGTCTCATTACTTGGTCTCTTACCGTAATCGTCCGTCTTAAGTGACTGTGGATCAGTTTCGGTTCCGCTTGGCCTTGGCTGCCTAGTTTACAATTGTCTTACGGAGTTCTCCTTATTATATTGTTGCTCATAACTCTTCTGGTCCATCCTATGCTGTCCCTCTCCCTGCATACTTTCCATGCTCTGCGTTTGGTATTATGTAGGTGTAAATATACATAATATACTATGGACATAGCATACAAAGGATACCTCTCTCTTCTACTCAAAGCTAATAGTCTTCGTAACCGACACAGATGTAAACCTGCCCACAGCTTCCTTAAACACTGTCATTACCTTCTGCATCGTCTCATACAATTCAAACTTTCCATTCTTCACTCTCACTGCATTCTACCCAAATCTGTCATCCCTGTATGAATGCCTCTTCTGTAGTCTACCTGTTTCTCTCTATCCTACTTTCTGTGATGAGTGCCTCTTTGTAAAATATATAGTCAGTATATTTTATATAGAGGCATTCATCACATTCACTAGGTAGTCAAAACTTACCAATGACTAGTCTCAAGATTTCTACTCTTGTAGCACTACTAGTGTCCATACTGTTACAGGCTTCTACAAGTTCTTCGTATTAGATTTCTTATGTCTGCTTCACTCTGAGTGAAGACCAAATTCAACCCTGCAGGTTTGTCTCCTAGTACTGCCGTACCTTTACATGAAGTTGCCCCAGAAAACGTTTACATTATTACCCTGAAAGTTTACATTGTTGCCTCATCAAAGTTTACATTGTTGCCTCATCAAAGTTTACATTGTTGCCTCATCAAAGTTTACACTGTTGCCTCATCAAAGTTTACACTGTTGCCTCATCAAAGTTTACATTGTTGCTTCATCAAAGTTTACACTGTTGCCTCATCAAATTTTACATTGTTGCCTCATCAAAGTTTACACTGTTGCCTCATCAAAGTTTACATTGTTGCCTCATCAAAGTTTACACTGTTGCCTCATCAAAGTTTACATTGTTGCCTCATCAAAGTTTACATTGTTGCCTCATCAAAGTTTACACTGTTGCCTCATCAAAGTTTACATTGTTGCCTCATCAAAGTTTACACTGTTGCCTCATCAAAGTTTACATTGTTGCCTCATCAAAGTTTACATTGTTGCCTCATCAAAGTTTACACTTGTACCTCATCAAAGTTTACATTGTTGCCTCATCAAAGTTTACATTGTTCCCTCAAAGTTTACATGGCCTCATCAAAGTTTACATTGTTGCCTCATCAAAGTTTACACTGTTGCCTCATCAAAGTTTACATTGTTGACTCATCAAAGTTTACACTGTTGCCTCATCAAAGTTTACACTGTTGCCTCATCAAAGTTTACATGTTGCCTCATCAAAGTTTACATTGTTGCCTCATCAAAGTTTACACTGTTGCCTCATCAAAGTTTACACTGTTGCCTCATCAAAGTTTACACTGTTGCCTCATCAAAGTTTACACTGTTGCCTCATCAAAGTTTACACTGTTGCCTCATCAAAGTTTACACTGTTGCCTCATCAAAGTTTACACTGTTGCCTCATCAAAGTTTACCTGTTGCCTCATCAAAGTTTACACTGTTGCCTCATCAAAGTTTACTTGTTGCCTCATCAAAGTTTACACTGTTGCTCATCAAAGTTTACATTGTTGCCTCATCAAAGTTTACACTGTTGCCTCATCAAAGTTTACACTGTTGCCTCATCAAAGTTTACACTGTTGCCTCATCAAAGTTTACACTGTTGCCTCATCAAAGTTTACACTGTTGCCTCATCAAAGTTTACACTGGTGCCTCCATCAATTATCTCCTCGCATTTGTGCCCTGTATTTTCCCCCAGTCTATTTCAATATAATATTATAATCATAACTAAGCGCTAAACCCACAAGGGTCACGGAGCGCTAATCCTTCGTGATTAGTTTTATCAGTGTTCCGTGTGCTCGTGGGGCCGCTATTCTCTCGGTCTTTTTATCTCCATCTTCCTCTCTTGTTTACGTTTAGCGACTGTAAATGGTTTATTGTTTTTACCGCAACTGTTCCCTCTGTCCCACCTGAACAGTCCCCGAACTCTCCTCTGAAGAGGTTGCTTAACACTCCACTTATCTTAAGGAGTACTTCCTCGACAAGTGTTTACCAATAATATGTGATATCCCTAAGGAAATATCTCATTTATTATCAGTCCTGCGAGTTTCCACCGGGTTACGGCTATTATATTGGCTTCAATTTCCAATATGCTCTCATTCCCTTCACACCTTCCTATTTACAATGGCATTTTTCACTCACGTACTGCATCTTTAATCTTTCATTTACGACTTGGTGAACCTTTTGCTTGCTGCCTGGTGAGGGAGGGTAGTTGGTGGCGTGGCTCACAGATGGTGCCACCTCACCAGGTACCTTGCTTGGTGAGGGAGGGTAGTTGGTGGCGTGACTCACAGATGGTGCCACCCTCACCAGGTACCTTGCCTGGTGAGGGAGGGTAGTTGGTGGCGTGACTCACAGATGGTGCCACCCTCACCAGGTACCTTGCCTGGTAGGGAGGGTAGTTGGTGGCGTGGCTCACAGATGGTGCCACCTCACCAGGTACCTTGCCTGGTGAGGGAGGGTAGTTGGTGGCGTGACTCACAGATGGTGCCACCCTCACCAGGTACCTTGCCTGGTGAGGGAGGGTAGTTGGTGGCGTGACTCACAGATGGTGCCACCTTCACCAGGTACCTTGCCTGGTGAGGGAGGGTAGTTGGTGGCGTGGCTCACAGATGGTGCCACCCTCACCAGGTACCTTGCTTGGTGAGGGAGGGTAGTTGGTGGCGTGGCTCACAGATGGTGCCACCCTCACCAGGTACCTTGCTTGGTGAGGGAGGGTAGTTGGTGGCGTGACTCACAGATGGTGCCACCTTCACCAGGTACCTTGCCTGGTGAGGGAGGGTAGTTGGTGGCGTGACTCACAGATGGTGCCACCTTCACCAGGTACCTTGCCTGGTGAGGGAGGGTAGTTGGTGGCGTGACTCACAGATGGTGCCACCTTCACCAGGTACCTAGCTTGGTCAGGGAGGGTAGTTGGTGGCGTGGCTTACAGATGGTGCCACCTTCACCAGGTACCTTGCCTGGTGAGGGAGGGTAGTTGGTGTTGTAGCTCACAGATGGTGTCACCGTCATCAGGTACCTTGCCTGGTGAGGAAGGGTAGTTAGTGGCGTGGCTCACAGATGGTGCCACCTTCCCCAGGTACCTTGCTTGGTGAGGGAGGGTAGTTGGTGGTGTGGCTCACAGATGGTGCCACCTTCACCAGGTACCTTGCCTGGTGAGAGGGTAGTTGGTGGTGTGGCTCACAGATGGTGCCACCTTCACCAGGTACCTTGCCTGGTGAGAGGGTAGTTGGTGGTGTGGCTCACAGATGGTGCTACCTTCCTCAGGTACCTTGCTTGGTGAGGGAGGGTAGTTGGTGGCGTGGCTCACAGATGGTGCCACCTTCACCAGTTACCTTGCTTGGTGAGGGAGGGTAGTTGGTGGTGTAGCTCACAGATGGTGCCACCTTCACCAGGTACCTTGCTTGTTGCTCAATATTTCATAAAGTGCATACCTATAAATCCGCTCTGTAATAACGGTATGACTTGTAAATGCTTCTAAAAAACACTGGGAACAGTCCGTGTGTAGAAGCCTTTAGTGAGAGGGAGGGAGAGAGAGGGGGAGAGAGAGAGAGAGAGAGAGAGAGAGAGAGAGAGAGAGAGAGAGAGAGAGAGAGAGAGAGAGAGAGAGAGAGCAATGCGGGAATGAGTAAATTCGAGTGCACAAAGAAGGAAAATGGACGGGAAGAAGAGAGGGAGGTGGAGAGCGAGAGACTTTAAAGATAGGGAAGGGTGGAGAGCAGAAGAGTAGAGGGGAGGGACTGGATAAGAAGAGGAGAGTGGATGGGGTAAATGTGGAGGAAGAGGAGGGGAAAAGTAGAATGGAAGAGGGGGAAGAAGTGTGGTGGGATGAGGGCGATGATCAGAGGTATATATAAATGTAAGAGGAGAATAGACAAGGAGAGAGAGAGAGAGAGAGAGAGAGAGAGAGAGAGAGAGAGAGAGGGAGAGGGAGAGGAGAGGGGTGGGGAGTGTGGTCGTACACGTGGCGTGGCGGGCTGCTGCTCTATAATGAAGGAAGGTGGAGTGAGAGGGAGCCAGAGAAAAAAAGAGTGAGAGAGGATGACGGAGAGAAAGGAGTGAGTGAGAGAGAGAGAGAGAGAAATGGAGATATGTAGAGAGAGATAAAAAAGGAGGATTACATAAGCAAGAAGGAAATGAAAAAGAAAGAAAAGGAGGGGAGGATAATCGGAGGTGGCAGGAGCCTGGTATTGATTCCTCGTTACCGCTCCCCTTCCTCCCTTCACCACCCTCCTTCCCTTTCCCTCCACTACCCCCCTTACCTTCCACTATCCCCCCTTACCTTCCACGACCCTCCCTCTCTTTCCCTTCATGAACCTCCCTGCCCCTCCACGACCCTCTTTAATTCACTCTTCCCTACCTCTACTCCCATCACCTGTTTAACACTCCCACTTATGTCTTCCCTCACCACGTCCTCTCCCACATATCTCTCTTCTTCTATCCCTCTTCTACTTCCAGGGGAAGAGGAAGGGAGGGGTGCCTTGAGGTTGGTGAAAGGCACTTGATCTAAGAAACTAGAGGGTTCCCCACCCCCCCTTTCCACAAATAAAATCTTATTACAGTGCCAAAAATATTCCCAGGCGCTGTATGACCCCTTTGATATACCTGTACCTGATATACACATACGTGTTTAGAATATAATCATAACTAAGAGCTAAATCCTACGTGTTTAGAGCTTCCCCGTGACCGCCATCGCTATCCTCTTCCTCTTACGTACATTAATCACACCCAAAGATGTGCCATAAATACAGCAATAACGAGGCAAGGTGTGCGTCCTGATGGCACACCAGGACACTGGAGGCACACCAGGACACTGGTGGCACACCAGGACACTGGTGGCACACCAGGACACTGGTGGCACACCAGGACACTGGTAGCACACCAGGACACTGGTAGCACACCAGGACACTGGTGGCACACCAGGACACTGGTGGCACACCAGGACACTGGTGGCACACCAGGACACTGGTGGCACACCAGGACACTGGTGGCACACCAGGGCACTGGTGGCACACCAGGACACTGGTGGCACACCAGGACACTGGTGGCACACCAGGACACTGGTGGCACACCAGGGCACTGGTGGCACACCAGGGCACTGGTGGCACAACTATTGGTATATGCAGTAGTTGCACATGCTAATACTTAATTTTTTCATACATCCCCTATTTTAATTTTTTCTATAATTTGTAGATGCAAATTTGTCACTTTCTTGATATACTTAATAAACTTGGAATTATTCGATTGTTAACAATAACTGGAGAATGTCTTTTCGGATTGTCTTCAAACTTTCAGAGGTGGTGAATTTTGCTCAAAGGAAGATTCACACTGATTTTGGGCTGCGTATTTTGACTAAACAAATTATTTTCTATACAATAACTAAACAATGTCTCTTCTGATAGATTCAAACCCTAGATACCAGTCTATCTCAAGATTCACACAGATACCTGTCTATCTCAAGATTCACACAGATACCAGTCTATTTCAAGATTCACACAGATACAAGTCTATCTCAAGATTCACACAGATACCAGTCTATCACAAAAGGATAAATGTTTGAATTGAGCTTGAGCTGTGTAGATGCAATGAAGGGATTGAACCCTTCAGTTATGGATAGATCTTAGATGAAGTTCTGGATAATTATAAGTAGGTGCCAATTAGCCAAAAAAAAAAAACCTTGTCAGGTAGAATAGGAAGTATGCAAATTCCAATATCTCTAAAAATCAAATATTTTTCTTACAAGATTACAGAAAATTTGAAAGAAAATACAACGGAAATACGGAAAACTGGCGTTTGATTGTGTTAATAATTATCATAATTTTGTACAGCCTCTTCTGACTGGCTTGAAACTTTATGTTTTACTTAGTGGAAGACTTGAACTGGTGGTCTGTGTAGCAGCAAATCTGCCAGTTTTACTGAAGAAATTGGGATATTGGTTACCATGCAAAAACTTGTGAATGACTCTGCCGATTAGTTTCAAATCTTCACTGCTGATGTTTAACTGCACTAGAAATTTATGATACATATTGTACTATTCCTTTCCCGTGCACTGAGGTAGTGGGCGTTGGGCTTAAGGGCTACGGAGAGGTGTGGCTCAAATCGCGACTACAGCGAAGCCCCAAACATCCTGTGGATGACTCACGAAATCGTAATGACACGATTGCAAACAAACCATACCACGAGTGGTGTTCGAACCCGCGGTCAGAGAGTCTCAAAACTCCAGACCGTCGCGTAAGCCACTGGGCCAGCTAGCTTGAAGCTAGCTGGCCCAGTGGCTTACGCGACGGTATGGAGTTTTGAGACTCTCTGACCGCGGGTTCGAACCCCAACCGTGGTATGGTTTATTCTGTGGATGGTAGCACAATTGCATGTGGATGTACTGAAGGCCTAGGACGGTATATTAATAATCTCAGTACAAGCACCAATTACATAACTATCACAGAATATGGTAGCAGAACACTGGTGATATACCTCTCTTTCTCTAGCTTTACCCACTCCTGTCTCTCTCTCTCCTCTGTGCCTTAGTTAATTATCTCCCCTCCCTCTTCCTGTAGGACCTTCCCAACTCTGCCTTCCATTCTCTCTTAATCCTGTATGACCTTTAAATCCACTGTGTAAATCTTTTACTATTTCTCCCCACCAACATTTTTTTTTTTTCCTTTCCCTTGACCCCTCATTACGCCTCGCTTCTCCCTCCCCTCACTCCTCACTTTTCCCCTATACTCTCAACATCATTTCCCCCCTTTCCAATAAGTTACGTTCATTCCCAACATCATCTTCCTCCTTACCTCCCTTCTCCCCATACGTAACCTCCCTTCATTTCCCTCCACCGTCTAATCTCCCTCCTTACAGAGCCGTTAACACCACCCTATATACCCACGTATATACCCACGTATATACCCACGTTTCACAAACCTAGTATTTCAAAATGTTACACAAAACAAAAACTAGGATTTTTTCAACCATTTTAAAATAAAATAAGTACGTAATAGAAATATATTTTTTTTACCAGGTGAGTGCTACCAGGTGAGTACTACCAGGTGAGTGCTACCAGGTGAGTGCTACCAAGTGAGTGCTACCAGGTGAGTACTACCAGGTGAGTGCTACCAGGTGAGTGCTACCAGGTGAGTGCTACCAGGTGAGTGCTACCAGGTGAGTACTACCAGGTGAGTGCTACCAGGTGAGTGCTACCAGGTGAGTACTACCAGGTGAGTGCTACCAGGTGAGTGCTACCAGGTGAGTGCTACCAGGTGAGTGCTACCAGGTGAGTGCTACCAGGTGAGTGCTACCAGGTGAGTACTACCAGGTGAGTGCTACCAGGTGAGTACTACCAGGTGAGTGCTACCAGGTGAGTGCTACCAGGTGAGTGCTACCAGGTGAGTGCTACCAGGTGAGTGCTACCAGGTGAGTACTACCAGGTGAGTGCTACCAGGTGAGTGCTACCAGGTGAGTGCTACCAGGTGAGTACTACCAAGTGAGTGCTACCAGGTGAGTGCTACCAGGTGAGTGCTACCAGGTGAGTGCTACCAGGTGAGTGCTACCAGGTGAGTACTACCAAGTGAGTGCTACCAGGTGAGTGCTACCAGGTGAGTGCTACCAGGTGAGTGCTACCAGTGAGTGCTACCTAGGTGAGTACTACCAGTGAGTGCTACCAGGTGAGTGCTACCAGTGAGTGCTACCAGGTGAGTGCTACCAGGTGAGTGCTACCAGGTGAGTGCTACCAGGTGAGTGCTACCAGGTGAGTGCTACCAGGTGAGTGCTACCAGGTGAGTGCTACCAGGTGAGTGCTACCAGGTGAGTACTACCAGGTGAGTGCTACCAAGTGAGTGCTACCAGGTGAGTGCTACCAGGTGAGTACGGTCTACAAGTGAGTCTACCAGGTGAGTGCTACCAGGTGAGTGCTACCAGGTGAGTGCTACCAGGTGAGTGCCACCAGTGAGTGCTACCAGGTGAGTGCTACCAGGTGAGTACTACCAGGTGAGTGCTACCAGGTGAGTGCTACCAGGTGAGTACTACCAGGTGAGTGCTACCAGGTGAGTGCTACCAGGTGAGTACTACCAAGTGAGTGCTACCAGGTGAGTACTACCAGGTACTGGTGTATGACCAGCACCGGGTCATACATCAGGACATCACCGGGTCATACACCAAATCAGCACCGGGTCATACACCAAATCAGCACCGGGTGATACACCAGGCCATCACCGGGTGATACACCAAGCCAGCACCGGGTGATACACCAGGCCAGCACAGGGTCATACACCAAGCCAGCACCGGGTCATACACCAGGCCAGCACCGGGTGATACACCAAGCCAGCACCGGGTGATACACCAAGCCAGCACCGGGTGATACACCAAGCCAGCACCGGGTGATACACCTGGCCAGCACAGGGTCATACACCAAGCCAGCACCAGGTGATACACTAGGCCAGCACCGGGTGATACACCAGGCCAGCACCGGGTGATACACCAGGCCAGCACCGGGTGATACACCAGGCCAGCACCGGGTGATACACCAAGCCAGCACCGGGTGATACACCAAGCCAGCACCGGGTGATACACCAGGCCAGCACAGGGTCATACACCAAGCCAGCACCGGGTGATACACTAGGCCAGCACCGGGTCATACACCAGGCCAGCACCGGGTGATACACCAGGCCAGCACCGGGTCATACACGAGGTCAGCACCGGGTCATACACCAGGTCAGCACCGAGTGATACACCAGGCCAGCAACAGGTCATACACCAAGCCAGCACCGGGTGATACACCAGGCCAGCACCGGGTGATACACCAGGCCAGCACCGGGTCATACTCCAGGTCAGCACCGGGTGATACACCAGGCCAGCACAATGTCATACACGAAGCCAGCACCGGGTGATACACCAGGCCAGCACAAGGTCATACACGAAGCCAGCATCGTGTCATACACGAAGCCAGCACCGGGTCATACACGAAGCCAGCACCGGGTCATACACGAAGCCAGCACCGGGTCATACACCAAGCCAGCACCGGGTCATACACCAAGCCAGCACCGGGTCATACACCAGGCCAGCACCGGGTCATACACCAGGCCAGCACCGGGTGATACACCAGGTCAGCACCGGGTGATACACCAGGTCAGCACCGGGTGATACACCAGGTGAGCACCGGGTGATACACAAGGCCAGTACCAGGTCAGCACCGGGTGATACACCAAGCCAGCACCAGGTCATACACCAAGCCAGCACCGGGTCATACACCAAGCCAGCACCAGGTCATACACCAAGCCAGCACCGGGTGATACACCAAGCCAGCACCGGGTGATACACCAAGCCAGCACCGGGTGATACACCAGGCCAGCACCGGGTGATACACCAGGCCAGCACCGGGTGATACACCAGGTCAGCACCGGGTGATACACCAGGTCAGCACCGGGTCATACACCAGACCAGCACCAGGTCAGCACCGGGTGATACACCAGGTCAGCACCGGGTGATACACCAGATCAGCACCGGGTGATACACCAGATCAGCACTGGGTGATACACCAGGTCAGCACCGGGTCATACACCAGGCCAGCACCGGGTCATGCACCAGATCAGCACCGGGTGATACACCAGGCCAGCACCGGGTGATACACCAGGCCAGCACCGGGTGATACACCAGGCCAGCACCGGGTGATACACCAGGCCAGCACCGGGTGATACACCAGGCCAGCACCGGGTGATACACCAGGCCAGCACCGGGTGATACACCAGGCCAGCACCGGGTGATACACCAGGCCAGCACCAGGTGATACACCAGGAAAGCACCGGGTGATACACCAGGCCAGCACCGGGTCATACACCAGGCCAGCACCGGGTGATACACCAGGCCAGCACCGGGTGATACACCATGACAGCGCCGGGTGATACACCAGGTCAGCACCGGGTGATACACCAGATCAGCACCGGGTGATACACCAGGCCAGTACCAGGTCAGCACCGGGTGATACACCAGGCCAGCACCGGGTCATGCACCAGGTCAGCACCGGGTGATACACCAGGCCAGCACCGGGTGATACACCAGGCCAGCACCGGGTGATACACCAGGCCAGCACCGGGTGATACACCAGGCCAGCACCGGGTGATACACCAGGCCAGCACCGGGTGATACACCAGGCCAGCACCGGGTCATACACCAGGCCAGCACCGGGTGATACACCAGGCCAGCACCGGGTGATACACCAGGCCAGCACCGGGTGATACACCAGACCAGCACCGGGTGATACACCAGGCCAGCACCGGGTGATACACCAGGTCAGCACCGGGTCATACACCAGGCCAGCACCAGGACAGCCCCGGGTGATACACCTGGCCAGCACCAGGTGATACACCAGGCCAGCACCGGGTGATACACCAGGCCAGCACCGGGTGATACACCAGGCCAGCACCAGGTCATACACCAGGCCAGCACCAGGTCAGCACCGGGTGATACACCAGGCCAGCACCGGGTGATACACCAGGCCAGCACCGGGTCATACACCAGGCCAGCACCGGGTCATACACCAGGCCAGCACCTGGTGATACACCAGGCCAGCACCGGGTGATACACCAGGCCAGCACCGGGTGATACACCAGGCCAGCACCGGGTCATACACCAGGCCAGCACCGGGTCATACACCAGGCCAGCACCGGGTGATACACCAGGCCAGCACCGGGTGATACACCAGGCCAGCACCGGGTGATACACCAGGCCAGCACCAGGTTACACTACACATGGTTCCTCACTACAAAACACACCATCAACAATATATCTTCATTACGACACTAAAGCCGGGCTATGCGATCCGGACGATTACAGAGCACCGTATAAACGCCTCACTTTACTCTCTCTAAAACAAACTTTTTTGAATCGAACTTCGCCTCTAATTTTGGGCGTAATTAACGGGCTAATTTTTGAACGTGTAATGTCTACCTGAAAGTCGAATTTCAGTATGTAAAAGTCTACCTCTCTGCTTCCTTGTAGTAAACACTCAGAATTTCAATGTCTCCTACCTCACCATTACATTAATAATACACACACACAATTATATATATGTATGTATGTATGTGTGTGGGGGATGCCGAATAGTTTAAACTGGCCAATTAGCAATAACTCGTTTAAAATTAAGTCCTTTCTAAAATTTTCTTTTATACATTTAAAGATATTTTTTTTCATTTATGTTAATGTAAAAATTAGTAATTTTTGTACCAAAAGAACCTTAGAAAACTTACCTAACCTTATTATAACAAGCGCAATTTAATTTAGCCTAATCCAACTAAATATATTTTATATAAAGTTTACAATAATTTAATAATAAAAAAACACAATGAAATATATTTTTTTTCGTTATTCAAAATGTTTTTTGCGAAATTATTGCATACACAAATTTTCGCTTGAGCTATTCGGCAAGAAGAGCGCTGTTATATAAGCCAAAAATAGGAAGTTTTAATTATTCGGCACGACATGTATATCACCACTAGTGAGATTCGTGAAAATCTGAACGCTTCATGGTTACGAATAGTATCGCAACTGTTCAAATTTCCTTTTTTTGTGGTTAAATATATTCTTTTGTATTTTCACCCAACTTAACTTAAATGAGGATATGTGAGTGTGGTCAGGAAGTGTTGGTAAACTGACGCTAGGTAACTCTTACGAAAACTCAAGTAGAAAAATGAGGATAAGTTGTTTATTATCTACTATGTTAGACTGTTTATGAGGGTTGGACTGTAGCTACTGGCGTTACTGGTTTCTCGTTTGTCGGTCTATCATACCTAATCTTGAAACTGCGCATTGAGTTTCTCTTCACCACTAACTCATCTAGATTATTCCGCTTACAACCTTGAGAATAAGCAATTCCTGCTGTTCCTTGGCGCTATACACATTTTAATATAACTGTGCATTAAGACAAGTACCCCAGCCACACTACCACCCCCAGCCACACTACCACCCCTAGCCACACTACCATCCCCAGCCACACTACCATCCCCAGCCACACTACCACCCCTAGCCACACTACCATCCCTAGCCACACTACCACCCCCAGCCACACTACCACCCCTAGCCACACTACCACCCCTAGCCACACTACCATCCCCAGCCAAACTACCACCCCTAGCCACACTACCATCCCTAGCCACACTACGATCCCTAGCCACACTACCACCCCTCAGCCACACTACCACCCTCAGCCACACTACCACCCCAGCCACACTACCACCCCAGCCACACTACCATCCCCAGCCACACTACCACCCCAGCCAACTACCACCCCCAGCCACACTACCACCCCCAGCCACACTACCACCCCCAGCCACACTACCACCCCAGCCACACTACGATCCCTAGCCACACTACCACCCTCAGCCACACTACCACCCTCAGCCACACTACCACCCCAGCCACACTACCATCCCTCAGCCACACTACCACCCTCAGCCACACTACCACCCTCAGCCACACTACCACCCTCAGCCACACTACCACCCCCAGCCACACCTACCACCCCAGCCACACTACCACCCCAGCCACACTACCACCCCCAGCCACAATACCACCCCAGCCACACTACCACCCCCAGCCACACTACCACCCCCAGCCACACTACCACCCAAGCCACACTACCACCCTCAGCCACACTACCACCCCCAGCCACACTACCACCCTCAGCCACACTACCACCCCCAGCCACACTACCATCCCTCAGCCACACTACCACCCCAGCCACACTACCATCCCTCAGCCACACTACCACCCCCAGCCACACTACCATCCCTCAGCCACACTACCACCCCAGCCACACTACCATACCTCAGCCACACTACCACCCCAGCCACACTACCATCCCTCAGCCACACTACCACCCTCAGCCACACTACCACCCTCAGCCACACTACCACCCCAGCCACACTACCACCCCGGCCACACTACCACCCCAGCCACACTACCACCCTCAGCCACCTACCACCCCAGCCTCACTACCATCCCTCAGCCACACTACCACCCCAGCCACACTACCATCCCTCAGCCACACTACCACCCTCAGCCACACTACCACCCTCAGCCACACTACCACCCTCAGCCACACTACCACCCTCAGCCACACTACCACCCTCAGCCACACTACCACCCTCAGCCACACTACCACCCCCAGCCACACTACCATCCCTCAGCCACACTACCACCCCCAGCCACACTACCACCCTCAGCCACACTACCACCCCCAGCCACACTACCATCCCTAGCCACACTACCACCCCCAGCCACACTACCACCCCCAGCCACACTACCACCCCCAGCCACACTACCACCCTCAGCATCACAACTACTGTGGTGCGCCACGTCCACCCTCCCAGACCATACAAGCTGGTCATCACTACCAACAATTTGTGAATGTTGGTACAACACGCTGCTCCACAAATACATGGGAGCGGGCGAGCGAAGGACAGGGAGCCCAAGCCAAATGGATAGTAGACGGCTGGGTAGGCAAATGGAACGCAGGCTGATGTAATGGAAATACAGGAGGCAGATGGGAAAGTAAGTTTAAGATAGAAGGGCAGGGAAAGTGGAAAAGAATGGAAGGGTACAGAGAAAGAAGGGAAGATAATGGGAAAAAAAAGGGAATGGAAAGGAAAAATGTAAGGGAAGAGGAGGGAAGTAAATGGAAAGGGGAAGAAGTGGTAGGGAAGGGGGGAAGGGGTAGAGGCTGGGGAGGGGGAAAGGGATAGGGAAAGGAGGGAAATGGAGGGCATGGGAAAAGGGAGACAAGGGGAAAAATATTATAATCAAAACACCAAGAGGTAACGGGAATATGTAAGCAAGGTAGGACTTGGAAAGAAGGGTGGACGTGCAGAAGAGGTAGCAAGAATAATATGGTTGAGTGTGAGAGATATATAACAAGAAGTTCAATACCTCCTCCTTTGTATTTTTTTCGTGTGATAGTTCCGAACGGGTGTCCTCCTTCCTACCTTTGGCACTGGCCCTACCTAAAGGCACTGTGGAAGCGCCTGCTGAGCTCCTCGCATATATCCCTAACGTTGTCAGACAGTTGTCCAGCTCTCCTCGTCTTATCACTTGATCTTTTACCGAGGTTCTCTTCCACATGTGGCTATACACAAGATCTGACTCTGATTTTGCTTTGGCTATTATGTCCAGTTGGAATTGCCTTTTTGCTTTCCCTTTTCTCTATGGTATTCGTTTTTGGCTCTCTTACTTATGTCTCTACTTTCTCTGTATTTATTTTTGTGTTGCCTTAGTGCTGGCCACGTACTTAAGGATTGGTTGAACTTGCAAACTGTTACTTGTATTCAACACTTCCTTCCTTAGGATGCTCCGCGCCGCTCTTGTATCTGTAACCTTGACGTACACTACTGCCAATATCCACTATAGACTGCCTTTCCGCGACAGGGAAGGTAGTATCGTAGTAACATCCCCCCCTCCCCCTTTTTTTACTAGTTTTTGGTTTGAGTTAATCTCCTCCCCTCCCCTATGCTTTATGTTTTATTCAGATACCTTGCTCCCTCACTTATTTTCATTACCTTCTATTTGTCAGGTTGAATCCCATCAGATCTGAATATTCCTTAACCCAGCCCAGTTCGTCTTCTAGTTTATCGTAGTCCTCCGTTTTTATTTTCAACATCAATTTTGTATTATCTATGAACAGTGACATACTTGCTTCAGGCTACGGTGAGATGATTTACATAAGCCATAACCGACCCTTATAGGTCCCCGGGGATTTCTCACCGAAAGATGTGTTTAACGTTGTTTATGTACTCCTTTATCATTTTTTTTGCATTCCTTGTTACTCTGTATTCTTTCTCTTACTCTTCTTTGAGCCTCTTTTACAGATTGTGAGTTAGCCCTTAGGTAGGGTATGTGTAAAATACCTTTTTACAGTTCAGGAAAATGCAGTCCACCCATCTCTTTCCAGCGTTATCCATTACTTAACCACAGAACGTCAGTAGGTCATCAAACCAATGCTGGCTTTTGTTCATGAATACCGTTGTCTCCCAGTATTTTAATGGCTTCCTTCATCTTCTACGGTACGTAACTTAAACAGGTGGGTTATACCAGCCTCTAGTGGAGAATAAAAAGGCACAACACCGTGACTGGAACAATACACAAATAACACGAACATATGATAAAGAAACTTATGTGTCGGTTATTTGTGTATTGCCTCTAGTAGTTTAGAGTCATCCACTTGTTCCACTGCTTGTACATTGGAATGACATTTGCCGCAATTATTTTTTGATACCCAGGTACCAATGACTTGTAGATTCTTTCACGCAGTCACACGCATCTGCACTCTCTCTCAGCACACCTGGCGATACATCGTCAAGACCCACGGCTTCCTAGCACCATCTTCACTAGTAGTTTCTTCACCTTCTTCAAATCTGAGAGGGAAGATTTGTAGACAAGTTTGATATAAAAACTAATGTGCAACTAGCTTTATTAAGTCAAGCTACTGATAAAGCTTAGATGTGGAAAGAATGAAGAGTTCAGAAGGGAAACTCTATATAAAACACAAAGAGCATAAAACAACGAAAGGAACATGTTAAAGATGTGAATGTAATAATGTCAGCTGACCTGTCTTTTAAAGAATACCATAAGCAAATGTCACGACGGAGAGGAAAATCACGGGGTAAATGAGCACTTTCAAAACAGGAAATAATGCTAATGGTGACACTTCCCAAATCTCCTGTGCTCTTTTGCTTGGAGTACTGTTCAATGATGTCGGCTCCGTTCAGAACAGGAGAGATATCACAACTGGAACACATTCAAAGATCATTTATGGCCCGCCTCGAGTCAATAAAGAATTTAATTTACTGGGAACGCCTGAAGGGTAAAAAAGAAACATGATAATATAATGTAGAAAGTAAGCGAGGGAGGACCTAGTCCCAAATCTGCACAATGCCATGACATACTGAAGTCAACAGATAAGAGAGAATAAGTAGAATAAACCCAGTAAGAGGAAGAAGCACCATCGGCACAAAACGAGAACACTGTATCAGCATACATGGTCCAGACTTTTTAACACTTTCTCAGAAGATATTCAGAAACAATGCTGGAACAAGTGTAGAACTCCTTAAGAGATAAAAAAAAAAAATCCTGCGCCAAGTGCCGGATCACCCAAACTGTGACAGATATGTGGGCTTGCTAGCAACAACAGCCTGGTTGACCAGGCAAGCACCAGAGAAGCCTGGTCCAGGGCCGGGGTGTGAGAGCAGGTAAGCTTTCTGAAACCCATCAAAGGTAATCCGGGTTTAGAGCCAAATTCATTTACAAACAAAGATTTGCTCTACACTTTCTTTCTGCCATACCACCACCACTGTTGTGGTGATACTCTGCCATACCACCACCACTGTTGTGGTGATACTCTGCCATACCACCACCACTGTTGTGGTGATACTCTGCCATACCACCACCACTGTTGTGGTGATACTCTGCCATACCACCACCACTGTTGTGGTGATACTCTGCCATACCACTACCACTGTTGTGGTGATACTCTGCCATACCACCACCACTGTTGTGGTGATACTCTGCCATACCACCACCACTGTTGTGGTGATACTCTGCCATACCACCACCACTGTTGTGGTGATACTCTGCCATACCACCACCACTGTTGTGGTGATACTCTGCCATACCACCACCACTGTTGTGGTGATACTCTGCCATACCACTACCACTGTTGTGGTGATACTCTGCCATACCACTACCACTGTTGTGGTGATACTCTGCCATACCACTACCACTGTTGTGGTGATACTCTGCCATACCACCACCACTGTTGTGGTGATACTGTCTAGCTTGTGGTCCTCTCCTAAGTTTTCCTAATAAATTCTAGTTTTCTCACAGAACACTTCTCCTCCGAATTAACTCCTCACATTATTCTGTCATCCTTCATGAATCATTTTCTGTCTTATCGCCTGATCCCTTATAGTCACCATTCTAAGTTCCCTCACCACCTTCGCTGAATTATCTCTATTCTGTCTGCTTAACAGTTCTGAGTGAACCTGAGCTTTATTTATGTTGTTTATAGTTCTGAGTGAACCTGAGCTTTATTCATGCTATAGTTCTGAGTGAACCTGAGCTTTATTTATGTTGTTTATAGTTGTGAGTGAACCTGAGCTTTATTCATGCTATAGTTGTGAGTGAACCTGAGCTTTATTCATGCTATAGTTGTGAGTGAACCTGAGCTTTATTCATGCTATAGTTCTGAGTGAACCTGAGCTTTATTCATGCTATAGTTGTGAGTGAACCTGAGCTTTATTGTCATCCTGCTCGTGGATCTCCTCGACTAGTGTTTGTCTTGTTTCCTTCTTTCTGTCCTTACAGTTTTCTTTCACTATTTGTATCGCTTATAAACTCTACAGTTCAGACCTGATGTAGATGAGGTGAAAAGTGAAGAAGATTATATGAGGGAAAGAGAGGGGAAGAGGAGGGGGAGGAAGGTGTGGTAATAGCAAGTGCTTGCGTACCTGGTGCAAGCACACTGCCTCACTCTCCCCCACGGTGCACGCAACACACCTGGTCAACACACCGGGCCATACAAGTCAGCACTCGCACAAGATCAAAAAAACTGCTTAAGTTGATATAAGGTAACACAAACTCACCTTACCTGTCTGGTGCTTCCCTTGAGAGACCTCTGGTGGCAACATCCACATTTATACACGTAACCGGTTTAGAAGGATTTCCTACTCTGGCTGCCAGACCTAAGGTCAAGCTTTCCTTGTGACCTGATCAACCAGGCTATTGATGCCCGCAGCCCACCGGCCCACAAACTACTACATTCATGGGGGAAGCGCTAAATCCGTATAGGGTCATACAGCGCAAGAGAAATGAAAGGTGCTTAAATTCGATCCAAGGAAAGGGAGAGTAGTTCCAATTCCTTGGAATAAGAGCTCTTGAAGACTGTATTGTAGATAGATGGGTGAAGTCTTGTGCACCTCACTCACTGGCCACCATCTTGACTCATTCAATAGAACTATCAAATATTACCAGGTTTGTTCTGCTACACCAGCTTTATTTAGGTTAGTGACAACAGAAAGTCACTCAGGGTTACATTTACACACGAATTGTTCTGGGACACTTAAACACAGTGCGTGTCAGTGGCATCAAGGTTACACAGTGATTGCCCAGTCGATCATCCCGCTTGGGATACCCAGACAGCAGGTTCAGGTCGCTAACACAAGCTAGGTCACTAAGCCAGCCAACCATTACTAACTGCAACCATCCACGGAGTTACTACCATCACCGTCTCAAAAGCTGCTTACAAATTGTGCACTCTGTATGATTACTGGCCTTTTTCTTTCTCAAGCATGTAAAACGACACACAAATCTTACAAATTTCTGCTATATAATGTAAACACTGTATTCGCGTCTCTTATCAGTTTTTATTTTGAAATTTAGAAGGCCAGATATGAGCGGGACGTGGAAGCAATGATCCCAGGAACCACGAAGTGATAAGAGATAAGCACAACCCTGGTTGTAATCCACGATGCATGTCTAGGTACGTAGTAGCAGAGAGCTGGAGGCTGATAATTCAGTCAGCCATGGTCACACCACTTTATGATAAACAGTGTGTGTGTGGGGGGGGGGATGTGAAGAGAAAGTCACAACATTCTGGCCTCAAGACTTCATAATATTCCAAAACTTGGTGGGAAAGACTTTAGAGGTTTCGGTCGGTGGTGATCAACTTGGGTGAGGCGTTGCACCCTTTATGCCCGGCCCATTCTCGCACCCAAAGCGCTCAACGTTCAAATTTAAACGCTTCCTCTTTTTTCTCGGCTCATTTGTAGTTATAGATTTTTATTGATTTATATAACCTAGCCTAACTTAAATAGTAGAAATAAAGAAAAAGTGATTTGGATAAAAACAGGAAAAGTTTAAAAACTGACGTTAAAATATCTATTAATATTTTAAAATGCGAATGAGTTGTCACCCTCACCAAGACTGAGACCTTCAAGGACAAACACTGTCTCACTGGTCTGTGACCAGACAGCGAGGGGGCGATGACCCACCAAAAATCGACTACAGACAGTGACAGATTCCACTCCATTTTCCACTTTATTATAATAAGCGCTAACCCCACAGGAGTCAAATCATATACCACCTTAGGAACGAATTAGACTCGATCCAAGGAGTGATTGCAACGGCAGGTCTGCTTGTTGCAAGCAAACTTGTTAAGTTGTTGTACCAAATGAACCTTCAGTGAAATGCTTAATTAATCCTCATCACCTTACTGAAGTCTTCCACTTCAGGCTGATATATTCCATGACCATTTACGAAACACATTATGTGTAACGGAAGATGACTTAATAAAATACTACTGCTACTAGTACAGATACCAGAAACATTACTGTATTTAATACAATAAACTCGAGTCATACAGTAAATGGAATATACCAGGAAAACACAGATAGCTTTGGCTTTAACAGCATATTTATCACACACAGCAGTGAAGCCACACAATGTGGATTCAGTTTTATTAAATAAATTTTCACTAACTCCTGTGGGAAGGGTAGAGATCAGCTCTGGCTAGTGACTCTCCTAGACTCAATTTGTGGCCACTCGTTCATCACGGGCACCAAAATACAACAGTATTCTGTACACTATGCTATATACGACCCCACAATTGAAACAAAATAACTTTTTGCACAAAACTTCATGTAGAGACTCACAACGTAACCAAAATATTTATCTTTCATATTACTCGATACAGGAAGGCAATACCATCAAACTACTCTACTTGATTAACATTTTATTAAAAATATCATAAATGCTCAAATTTACTGTTCTACTTCTAAACAATTAACTGCACAGTATCAAAATCAGCAGCAACAGCAGTACGTGAGGCATTAATAGGGTGCTGCATGAATGGTACGGCATACCACTGTTATAAAAACACACACACACACACATATAATATATATATATATATATATATATATATATATATATATATATATATATATATATATATATATATATATATATTATATATATATATATATATATATATATATATACCTTTGAAGAAGAGTTTCGAGAGTATCTACTCTCTGAGCCCGGCATTTACTGTATGACTCGAGTTTATTGTATTAAATACAGTAATGTTTCTGGTATCTGTACTAGTAGCAGTAGAATTTTATTATATATATATATATATATATATATATATATATATATATATATATATATATATATATATATATATATATATATATATATATATATATATATATATATATATATATATATATATATATATATACGATATAATATGATATATGTATTTCAGTAGCCGATTGTAGAAACAAAACATTCCTGGTAAATCAGAGATTTTCCCATTTAAGATACAAATGAAAATTCGTGCCATTCCATAATCCTCCCTCATTCTGAAACATAAGAAAAAAATATATTTCATTGTGTTTATTTATTATTAAATTAATGTTAACGTATCTAAAATATATTTAGTTGGGTTAGGCTAAATTAAATTGCGCTTGTTGTAATAAGGTTAGGTAGGTTTTCAAAGTTTCTCTTGGTACAAAATTATAAATTCTTACATTAACATAAATGAAAAAAATGTATCTTTAAACGTATTTTAGAAAGGACTTAATTTTAGATGAGTTCTTGCTAATTGACCAGTTTACCTAATCGGCATGATATATATATATATATATATATATATATATATATATATATATATATATATATATATATATATATATATATATATATATATATATATATATATATATATATATATATATAGGGTAAACTACGGCACACACACTGAGGGAACATGTATTTACAAGAGACACCGCACACTTGTGACGCCATAACAAAACATTCCTGGTAAGAAGTACAGAGAATTTTCCCATTTTAAGAATTACCAAACCTGTGTATAAACTTCGTGCCATTCCCATCCCCGACACCTCCCTCCCTCTCCCTGAAAGCGGTAGGCCAAGAACAACCCTCAAACTACCCACCTGTACACTGCATGTGTATATCATATTATATGTGGATTGAAGCTCAAATTATAGTTCCTAGTTCTTTAATGTTGGAAATAAACATTTCCGAACCGGCAATTATAAAAGATGATAGGCCTTCATTACATAATAGTTTAGGCCTGTAAAAACTCGATTCATGCTTAACTGAGGTCATTGTACATAATCTTATTAAACCTGGCAATTTAACGAATGCTCCTGATTGCCTTAAATATCGTGATTCAGTATGAACATTAAGATGTCTGCCTGTCTCAAGTTTATATTCTCTTCACCCTACTCTGGCTTGGATTGACTATTGCATTAGACCATTTGTCTCATAATAGTCTAGGGAGGAAACAGATTCGTGCATGTGGGTTGTTGCCCATTGTGCTGTGCGCCAAAATGCCCATGCTGTGGGCTTGTTCTTCACCTTTGGTTTCTCCTTTTTTTGTTACGAAGTTCTAAGCAGTATGGCAATTGTATGTACAGGACAGACACATCATTTCGGGTTAGCATGGTGGTGAAGGCGCCCTAATTTTTCATTGAGTCTACCCAAATATAGAAAGTGCCATTTTCTATAAAGATCCTAGTCTCTACATGGAAACCAAGATCAGTGCCACTGATGTTCACTATGTGCCTTACCCTTCCAAAGTTTTTTTTTTTTTTTTTACGATGCTCTCCATTGCGTGTCAGCCTCAAACTGTGAGAATACTACTCTTCCCTAAAGTCCCTGCTAGACGTCCTAAGCCTTTCCTTGAAAGACTTACAGTAGGAGAAAGCTACACTTCTGCTTAGGTTAGGCGGAGAGGGCTAGTCTGCAAAGTAAATTAAATTAAAATCGCCCAATAAAAGGAGTGGCGTTGGTAGGGATGTAATTAAAGGAAGCACGTCTGTTAGTTAAAGGGCGTGAGGGAGAGAGGTATAAAGATCAGCTATGCTTCAAGATTCATTAGTTGTACTGCGATTTGTTTTTCCTCCAATGCCATTTTATGGAAGAATTCTGTTAGTGGAAGAGGTTTCCAGGTGGTATGTTTCTTGGTGTTATCGAGGTGTGTACGCCATGTCAGTATCGCCGCTTGTCTCTTCTCTCTTGGCTGATGCATTCATGCCACTCAGTGGTGTCGCTGCATCGTGACGGAAGCAGGTTACATAGTCAAGGTAAAGTGGGGGGTCAGGTACCAGAAGGGGCAGGTGGAATGGAGTTCTTGGTTTTGGGCAACAAGCGAGTGCCAAGATAAGTTCCGGTTGTAAGGAGGGTTTATTGGCACTCGGGTCAGTAGAGGGAGTTGCAGCCACTATGGCTCCACGGAGTAAGGTTCAATCTCGTTCATCATAAAGTAAAAAGAAATGAGGTCAGTTCTAAGAATAGATACCACCTCTTATTCTACTGGGTGCACACAAGGATGACATGCCCAAAATTGACTGTACTAGGCTTAACAATACCACTTGTTAGTAGATCGTGAACTGTGAAATCGCCATTTAGTTAATAATAGTGGTGGGCAAACCAGCAAAAACGCCAGGAGTCGTACACATCCAGTTGACATTCCTGGGTCCGCAGGCAACCTCCAGTAGTGCTTCCCTCATCAGTTCCTGCCAGGTGGCACCATATGTCTCACTGGAGGGTCACCTAACACGACCTAATTTCTACTGGGTGGAGTGACCCATCCATCAAAGCAAGCTATGTGAAAACAGGCCTAATACAATGTGCAACCAAATTTAAATTATACAAATATAAATGCAACTCTGATGTCCGATTCGCTAAATCAACTATGCTAATTACGAAGATGAAGACAGGTTTTGCAAAGCTCATCACATTCTTGTAAATAAAGTTTTATAAAGAAAATTATTCCATCATGCTTATACAAAACTCCCATATACAACTAATGTGGAAGAAGAAACAAAAGATTTATAAGTCATGGTATCAGTCAACAGCAAAAACATTTTTAATAATGTTTAGCCTGCCTCTTGTTACCCATAGGCCTTGGCTAGCTCGTCTCGCTGGACCTTCCACCAGCAATGTGACTCCATCTACCTATGCAAAATGTTTCCAATTCTGCAACATCTTGATGTAAACGTTCTCTATGAGAGGCCTGGTCACGGACCGGGCTGCGGGGGCGCTGACCCCGGAAACAACCTCCAGGTATACTCCAGGTATGCTCGTCACTTAAGTTGTCAGGTTAAACAAGAGTGGAGGAAATGAAATATGAGTGACAAGTTACAGCTTAGCAGTTGGTAACTCACTGTAATTGATCCACCAGTGCCTTGTAGCTGACGTCTGTGTCTGCCAGGAAACCCATTGCAGATATTCCTGAACGAATGCCAAGCTGTTAACTCCACGTCATTCACTGCCACATTGTTAGCCATGAGCCGAAAAATTTGTGGACCCACAAATACACCTTTAATTCTAGAATCTGTTTGTGTAACTTTCCTGAAAGGTATTTGAAAACTGAATAATCCTTGTCCACTGCCTCGACCAACTGTTTGATGAGATCATGTTTAATGTGTAGCGGTAGCAACGAAATCTTGTCCTTTTAAATCAATGGAAAATGTATTACAAAGAATATACTAGGAATGCTAGAGTAATGTAGTGGCCTAAACGTTACGACTGCCCAAGTCATGTAGTGGCCTAAACGTTACTGCCCAAGTCATGTAGTGGCCTAAACGTTACGACTACCCAAGTCACGTAGTGGCCTAAACGTTACGACTACCCTAAACGTTACGACTACCCGAGGTCGAAAACGTTACGACTACCCGAGGTCGAAAACGTTAAATCTGATATTTCCTGTGATTTCAAAGGGTGCGAACAAAAAAAAATATATAGGCAAAAATATGCACTCTGAACCTGTGCAAATAAAAGGGCTGGTATATTATATTTACTCTCAAAACGCGTGATACACAAAAACTGACACATTTCATAACGTACAACCCTTAAACAGTATGATAATTACAACTGTTTGTATGCATATTTTTTAATGTATAGAGCAGTGGTTGATGCCTTATCCTTCTGTCGAGGAGGTGAATTTAATAAACAAGGAAATATTCCCAATTATGAGATCAAAAGTGGTTGAAGTTCTATATATATATATATATATATATATATATATATATATATATATATATATATATATATATATATAGATTCAAGCCGAGACAGAGAAGAGGAAATCCAATTCTTCGGATCAAGAGTCCCTTCACCAGAGGAAGGGGTGCCCCTTGGGTGGGTGTGAGTACGCGGCATCACGGGCCCTCGGTGCCATCTCTGACCTGGCCTAAACTGGAAAATACTGTATAAGGAGGAATAACAATTAATAAGAAACACAGGAAAACAAATGTAAGTGTATAATGAATGTAAGTAGAAGTGTGTATACTGAATGTAAGTAGAAGTGTGTATAATGAATACAAGTAGAAGTGTGTATACTAAATGTAAGCAGAAGTATGTATACTCAATGCAAATAAAAGTATACATACTCAATGTAAGTATACATAATGTAAGCAGAGGTATAACCACTCGGTGGCCACTTTATTAGGCACACCTGTAAATATCTAATGAGTCAATTACGTACGTGACAACATCTCAATGCCTAAAAGCATGTAGACATGGTCAAAAGGTTCAGCTATTTTTCAGAGCCAACATGAGACTAGGGAAGAAGTGACTTTGACCGTGAGATGATTGTTGGTGCCAGACGTGGTGGTCTGACCGTGAGATGATTGTTGGTGCCAGACGTGGTGGTCTGACCGTGAGATGATTGTTGGTGCCAGACGTGGTGGTCTGAGTATCTCAGAAACTGAGATGGGATTCTCACGCACAAGTCTCTTGAGTTTGCTGAGAATGGTGTGAAAAATGCAAAACTTCCTGAGAATGGCAGTTCTGTGAGTGAAAACGCCATGTTAATGAGAGAGGTCAGAGGAGAATGGCCAGACTGGCTCAAGCTGACAGGAAGGTGACTAAGTCAAATAACCACGCGTTACAACAGTGGTATGCAGAAGAGAATCTTTGAATGAACACGTCGAACCTTGAAGTCGATCGGCTACAGCAGAAGACCACACAGGGTTCCACTCCTGCCAGCTAAGAACGGGAAACTGAGGCTGCAAGGGGCACAGGCTCACCAAAACTGGACAGTTGAAGATTGGAAAAATGTTGCCTGGTCTAACGAATCCCGATTTCTGCTGGGACGTGCAGATGGTAGGGTCAGAATTTGGCGTAAACTTTTGGGATGTGATGGAACGGGATATTAGCAGCATGAATGTGCAGCCGACAAATCTGAAGCAACTGTATGATGCTATCATGTCAACATGGATCAGAATCTCTTAAGAAATGATTCCAGCACCGGGGGCAAAGAGGAGGGACGGGGGAGGGGGTTTCCCTACCCAGTACAGCCAGGGAGTACCAAATAAGTGACCACTGAGTGTATACTGAACGTAAGTTGAGCTGTGTATACTGAATATAAGCAGAGCTGTGTATACTGAATATAAGCAGAGGTGTGTATACTGAATATAAGCAGAGGTGTGTATACTGAATATAAGCAGAGGTGTGTATACTGAATATAAGCAGAGGTGTGTATACTGAATATAAGCAGAGGTGTGTATACTGAATATAAGCAGAGGTGTGTATACTGAATATAAGCAGATGTGTGTATACTGAATATAAGCAGAGGTGTATCGATATAAGCAGAGTGTTACTGATATAAGCAGAGGTGTGTATACTGAATATAAGAAGTGTATACTGATATAAGCAGAGGTGTGTATACTGAATATAAGCAGAGTGTATACTGAATGTAAGCAGAGGTGTGTATACTGAATGTAAGTATAAGTTTATACACTGAATTTAAGTATATGTTTGTACACTAAGGGTAAGCAGAAGTTTGTATACTAAGGTTCAGTAGAAGTTGGTAAGATTTACTTGTCGTCTTACAAGTTGATAATGCAGAAATAAAAGCAAGCTTGCCATACAATACCGCCATTTTCAACGTATTATAAATTTCCCAGAGTTAACGACACATAAATCCATCATCAGTTTTAAACATGCACTTATTTTTATGAAGTAGCTACTGGCCGTCATTAAAGGTCCTATGACAAGGTTCTCCAGGAAGTACCAAAGAGGAAAGTGACCAAGAGCGGGGTTATTGTGGTACATGCCACACACACCCAGGCTCCACATTTACTGCTACACAATAAAGACATTCATTCCCTGGCGATTAATACTGTGGCGGCACAAGGCGATCGATCCATGGATGTGGTGGGTTTGGGGGGTTGGCGGGCTGGTAAAAAAGGGGGCCCTTGCCGATGGTAGGCAGCGGCCGCTGGCTACACTCATTCCTACACTGATCCATGGATGTGGTGGGGGCGTTGCCGGGCTGGTAAGAGGCTAGGATGTAGGCGGCCGCTGGCTACACTCATTCCTACACTGATCCATGGATGTGGTGGGCGGCGTTGCCGGGCTGGTAAGAGGCTAGGATGTAGGCGGCCGCTGGCTACACTCATTCCTACACTGATCCATGGATGTGGTGGGCGGCGTTGCCGGGCTGGTAAGAGGCCACTGAACAACTCATTCCTGCACCTTTCTACACACTATACCGATACGCGATGATACTGTTTACCAAAATGGCAGAAAAGTTGACCAGGCCTCATAATGGAAACCTGGAGGGACTAAGTCAGAAGGGAGGACATGACATCCGAGGAATGGGAAGAAACAAAGTTTCATCTATAGAAGGCAAAGACAGTTCCTATTCCTTGGATGAAGAGACCTTCACCAGCATCAAAGCTCTTTGAAGGGCTAGTATCGGGAGGCCTTTCAAATAAACATCCCCAGCCACCACACACACACACACACACAAAAGAGGAAACAACTATTAGGTCAATCTGACACAATCTGCTTCACTGGAAAGCTTTAGCCGCAGCAAATAATTAATGAACCTCTGGAAATAAATACATTCGTCAACGTCAATTACTGCGAGGTATAATCTGAAACAATCAATAACGCCACCACTTGCCGCTCTCCTCTCACAACAACACACCTATACACCTGCAGAAAAAAAATTCTGCGCTAATTTTTAACATACGACACACACACATTTATATATATATATATATATATATATATATATATATATATATATATATTATATATTGTGTGGTGTGTGTGTGTGTGTGTGTGTGTGTGTGTGTGTGTGTGTGTGTACTCACCTAATTGTGGTTGCAGAGGTCGAGACTCAGCTCCTGGCCCCGCCTCTTTGCTGTCCGCTACTGGGTCTCTGCTCTCCCTGCTCCATGAGCTTTATCATACCTTGTCTTAAAACTATGTATGGTTCCCGCCTCCACTATATCGTTCGCTAGACTATTCCACTTCCTAACTACTCTATGGCTGAAGAAGTGCTTCCTAACATCCCTTTGACTCATCTGAGTCTTCAGCTTCCAGCTGTGTCCCCTTGTTTCTGTATTCCCTCTCTGGAACATCCTGTCACTATCTACCTTGTCGATTCCCTGCAGTATTTTGTATGTCGTTATCATGTGTGTGTGTGTGTGTGTGTGTGTGTGTAGATCGCGGTCAGCAGGATTCGAACCCACGTGTGGAGAGTGGTTTACCTACAGATGCCTCAAAAATCTAGGTAGCCTGGTTACACGCTATGTTTCTTCCAAGCCCCGGGCACACCAGTGCGCCTCAGGCAAGGTTTCCAGATATTTCATTTTCATCCCGTATGTTCTGACCACACGAGCGATATTATATTAATGCACCACGCAAAATCAAGCGGAGGTATATAGAGAGAAAGATCGGGGCCAGCAGACAGGAGAAAACTGTGTAACCACTCACCCACAGAGCTTACAATAGGAAGATTTTACAACCAGCACTTCTGTGACTTGTCTGTATGAGAGATATTAACTGTCATCCTACTGCTTCATCCCACACCCAAGAAGACTTCCATAATACATCTCTCCTCATACCCCTTAAAGCCATATACTAGTTCGAAAACTGCCACTGACAGTCGTACACAAATACACACCAAGACCACCTTGCCTCCTACAACAACCCAAGAAGACCACCACACCTTCCATCACAGCACAAGATCTCTCTTTCTCACAACAACCCAACAAGACCACCATACCTGGCACAAACCATAATACCTCCCATAACAACCCATCAAGACCACCAAAATACCTCCCCAAAACCCATTATGACCGCCATACCTTTCCACAACAACCGAATAAGACAACCATACCTGCCACAACAGCCCAACAAGACCCCCATGCCTCCCACAACCCAATAAGACCACCATACCTGCCACAACAGCCCAACAAGACCCCCATGCCTCCCACAACCCAATAAGACCACCATACCTGCCACAACAGCCCAACAAGACCCCCATGCCTCCCACAACCCAATAAGACCACCATACCTGCCACAACAGCCCAACAAGACCCCCGTGCCTCCCACAACCCAATAAGACCACCACCCCACCTACAAGGAGACGAGGCATTCGTCGCTAGACAAAAGAAAAAAAAAACATAAAAAAAGACTTGCTTTTGTCTTCTACTTTCCGCAGGACGCATAAAGGAACTCGGAAATAAAAGTATACAACATTACAATGGCAGACAATCTTTTTCTTTTAGCTTTTCTTATAAACAAACAGGCACATTTTTATCTTCAAGTCTGCGTATAATTACACAACTCTGACAACTCTGATTTGTTGAGCTGTATCAGGCGACGTAAACCATGAAATATAACTCGTCGTAACACAAAGTGCGTCATCTGACAACAGAATGCGTTAGACAAGAGAATGTATCTGACAACAGAATGCGTTAGACAAGAGAATGTATCTGACAACAGAATGCGTTAGACAAAGAATGTATCTGACAACAGAATGCGTTAGACAAGAGAATCAGACAACAGAATGCGTTAGACAAAGAATGTATCTGACAACAGAATGCGTTAGACAAGAGAATCAGACAACAGAATGCGTTAGACAAAGAATGTATCTGACAACAGAATGCGTTAGACAAAGAATGTATCTGACAACAGAATGCGTTAGACAAAGAATGTATCTGACAACAGAATGCGTTAGACAATAGAATCAGACAACAGAATGCGTTAGACAAAAGAATGCATCAGAAAACCGAATGCCTCAATGACAAAAAAAAAATTCATAAATAACAGAAGTCATCCTCAGACTATAAAGAAACAGGCAGAGGCGTCATCATCAGACAACAGGAGTCATCAAACAACAGAGTTCATCATCAGACAACAGACATCACACACACACGAAAGAAGAGCTGGTTAGTGTCATCAACAGACATACAGCATCACACACACGAGCTGGTTAGTGTCATCAACAGACATACAGACAGCATCACACACATACAAAAGAAGAGCTGGCTGGTGTCATCAACAGACATACAGCATCACACACAAAAGAAGAGCTGGTTACTGTCATCAACAGACATACAGCATCACACACAAAAGAAGAGCTGGTTGGTGTCATCAACAGACATACAGCATCACACACAAAAGAAGAGCTGGTTGGTGTCATCAACAGACATACAGCATCACACACAAAAGAAGAGCTGGTTGGTGTCATCAACACCTTGATATTGCATTATGTTGCGTGATTAAGTGGGTCAAACGGAGATCAAAATGCAAAGTGGCCATAATTAACTTAGGTCCCAGCAAATTGTATTCTGCAGCCCCGTTAAAACGTCAACGGCACCAAAACACCCGATAACGGAACCAACACCCCCCGTTAACGGCAAACACCCCTGTCTGACCTGCTCCAACACTACACCTTGCACGCAGCCGATATAACTATTATGTTAAACCCACAGGGGTCATGGAGCCCCTTTGGGAATGCATGGGGCACAAGCATCTATCAACAAAACACGCAGATTATAAAGTATTTTTAAATCCTAATACCCTGATGCTTAGAGGCTCTTGATGTGAGAAATTGGAGCCGCCATTCCTTGCCTTGGATTAAACCTGATTGCCTCCCATTCTCCTGCACACAATGACTGGGATGAATCACCCAGTACACAATATTGACTGGGATGAATCACCCAGTACACAATAATGACTGGGATGAATCACCAAGTACACAACAATGACTGGGATGAATCACCCAGTACACAACAATGACTGGGATGAATCACCCAGTACACAACAATGACTGGGATGAATCACCCAGTACACAACAATGACTGGGATGAATCACCCAGTACACAACAATGACTGGGATGAATCACCCAGTACACAACAATGACTGGGATGAATCACCCAGTACACAATGACTGGGATGTATCACCCAGTACACAACAATGACTGGGATGTATCACCCAGTACACAACAATGACTGGGATGAATCACCCAGTACACAATGACTGGGATGTATCACCCAGTACACAACAATGACTTGGATGAATCACCCAGTACACAACAATGACTGGGATGCATCACCCAGTACACAACAATGACTGGGATGCATCACCCAGTACACAACAATGACTGGGATGCATCACCCAGTACACAACAATGACTGGGATGCATCACCCAGTACACAACAATGACTGGGATGCATCACCCAGTACACAACAATGACTGGGATGCATCACCCGGTACACAACAATGACTGGGATGAATCACCCGGTACACAACAATGACTGGGATGAATCACCCAGTACACAACAATGACTGGGATGAATCACCCAGTACACAACAATGACTGGGATGAATCACCCAGTACACAACAATGACTGGGATGAATCACCCAGTACACAATAATGAATGGGATGAATCACCCAGTACACAATAATGACTGGGATGAATCACCCAGTACACAATAATGACTGGCATTACTCACCCATTTCACAACAATTACTGGGATGAACTACCCAGTACACAACAGTGACAGTAAGGAAACATCCAGTACACAACAGAGACTAAGGAAACACCCAGTACACAATAGTGACTGGAAGGAAACACCCAATACACAACAGTGACTGGAAGGAAACACCCAGTACACAATAGTGACTGGAAGGAAACACCCAGTACACAAAAGTGACTGGAAGGAAACACCCAGTACACAACAGTGACTGGAAGGAAACATCCAGTACACAACAGTGACTGGAAGGAAACACCCAGTACACAACAGAGACTGGAAGGAAACACCCAGTGCACAACAGAGACTGGAAGGAAACACACAGTGCACAACAGTGACTGGAAGGAAACATCCAGTACACAACAGTGACTGGAAGGAAACATCCAGTACACAACAGAGACTGGAAGGAAACATCCAGTACACAACAGAGACTGGAAGGAAACACCCAGTACACAACAGTGACTGGAAGGAAACATCCAGTACACAACAGTGACTGGAAGGAAACACCCAGTACACAATAGTGACTGGAAGGAAACATCCAGTACACAACAGAGACTGGAAGGAAACACCCAGTAGACAAAAGTGACTGGAAGGAAACACCCAGTACACAACAGTGACTGGAAGGAAACACCCAGTACACAACAGTGACTGGAAGGAAACACCCAGTACACAACAGTGACTGGAAGGAAACACCCAGTACACAACAGTGACTGGAAGGAAACACCCAGTCCACAACAGTGACTGGAAGGAAACATCCAGTACACAACAGAGACTGGAAGGAAACACCCAGTACACAACAGTGACTGGAAGGAAACACCCAGTACACAACAGTGACTGGAAGGAAACACCCAGTACACAACAGAGACTAAGGAAACATCCAGTACACAACAGAGACTGGAAGGAAACATCCAGTACACAACAGAGACTGGAAGGAAACACCCAGTACACAACAGTGACTGGAAGGAAACACCCAGTACACAACAGACTGGAAGGAAACACCCAGTACACAACAGAGACTGGAAGGAAACATCCAGTACACAACAGTGACTGGAAGGAAACATCCAGTACACAACAGTGACTGGAAGGAAACATCCTGTACACAACAGTGACTGGAAGGAAACACCCAGTACACAACAGTGACTGGAAGGAAACATCCAGTACACAAGAGACTGGAAGGAAACATCCAGTACACAACAGAGACTGGAATGAAACATCCAGTACACAACATTGACTGGAAGGAAACACCCATTACACAACAGTGACTGGAAGCAAACATCCAGTACACAACAGTGACTGGAAGGAAACACCCAGTACACAACAGTGACTGGAAGGAAACATCCAGTACACAACAGTGACTGGAAGGAAACACCCAGTACACAACAGAGACTGGAAGGAAACACCCAGTACACAACAGAGACTGGAAGGAAACACCCAGTACACAACAGAGACTGGAAGGAAACATCCAGTACACAACAGTGACTGGAAGGAAACATTCAGTACACAACAGTGACTGGAAGGAAACACCCAGTACACAACAGAGACTGGAAGGAAACACCCAGTACACAACAGAGACTGGAAGGAAACACCCAGTACACAACAGTGACTGGAAGGAAACACCCAGTACACAACAGTGACTGGAAGCAAACATCCAGTACACAACAGTGACTGGAAGGAAACATCCAGTACACAACAGTGACTGGAAGGAAACACCCAGTACACAACAGAGACTGGAAGGAAACATCCAGTACACAACAGAGACTGAAGGAAACACCAGTACACAACAGTGACTGAAGGAAACATCCAGTACACAACAGTGACTGGAAGGAAACACCCAGTACACAACAGTGACTGGAAGGAAACACCCAGTACACAACAGTGACTGGAAGGAAACATCCAGTAGACAACAGTGACTGGAAGGAAACATCCAGTACACAACAGAGACTAAGGAAACACCCAGTACACAACAGAGACTAAGGAAACATCCAGTACACAACAGTGACTAAGGAAACATCCAGTACACAACAGTGACTGGAAGGAAACACCCAGTACACAACAGAGACTGGAAGGAAACACCCAGTACACAACAGTGACTGGAAGGAAACACCAGTACACAACAGGACTGGAAGGAAACATCCAGTACACAACAGAGACTAAGGAAACACCAGTACACAACAGGACTGGAAGGAAACATCCAGTACACAACAGTGACTGGAAGGAAACACCAGTACACAACAGAGACTAAGGAAACACCCAGTACACAACAGTGACTGGAAGGAAACACCCAGTACACAACAGAGACTAAGTAAACATCCAGTACACAACAGTGACTGGAAGGAAACACCCAGTACACAACAGAGACTAAGGAAACATCCAGTACACAACAGTGACTGGAAGGAAACATCCAGTACACAACAGAGACTAAGGAAACATCCAGTACACAACAGTGACTGGAAGGAAACACCCAGTACACAACAGTGACTGGAAGGAAACACCCAGTACACAACAGTGACTGGAAGGAAACACCCAGTACACAACAGTGACTGGAAGGAAACACCCAGTACACAACAGTGACTGGAAGGAAACACTCAGTACACAACAGAGACTAAGGAAACATCCAGTACACAACAGTGACTGGAAGGAAACATCCAGTACACAACAGTGACTGGAAGGAAACACCCAGTACACAACAGAGACTAAGGAAACATCCAATAGGAGAGTAGTTTTGCCAAAGTTGAGTCTCCTTCCATGGTGGACCACATCTAGTGGCTAAGTGGACACGATATTAAAGAGATTACACCAACTTGCGCACACTCCCCATCATCCCAGCCTTCTGGTGTTTACCTATAACATTGTTTCGGGGATCTTCGTTTCCATGGTCCCAGAGTAAATCTTGCCGTTTTAAGCATGACTGAGGATGTTGGTGCTTGTTGCACGCAGTCTCACATAAGCACCACAGCTTAGCTGACCGGTAACTTGTTTCGGACACTTATCAAGATACCTGTTGAAGACAGTAGTAGATTGATAATACCCCTTATATTGAATGGAACGAATTGAGCGGAGATGCTCAATTAAAAAAGCCTCTATTTTGATCGTCTTTCTACTCCAGCAGCCCGGCCTGTGGCCATGCTTGTCTGTTGCTTGCCTGCTTAAAGAACCTGTTACTTTTGGCGGGTATTCACTGCTTTTAACATTAAAGGTGTCCAATCATCATTACAGAATTTCAGTAACTTAATATTTTGCTACTCGTAAGGAGCAATTTCAGTGCATCTTGTGACACAACTCAGTTTTCGAGGTCCCCCCCCCCTGAATACCTGGTGAACCAGGCTGCTGCTGCTGCTGCACACCCGCCGGAAATGGAATATTCATCATAATTTTCACTGCGTCAGTACATGGTGAATGTGTGGGGATCAGCCACGTGTCGTGGTTATATGGTCCTGTAGATAAATGGTCCAGAGAACCGACAAGTTGATCAATTAGGCACATGTGCAACACTTGGGTATCTTTGTGGAAACGTTTCGCCCCACAGTGGTGAAGAGTAGTGAAGATCAGAGAGAGTTTGAGGCATTCAGTCCCTCAACATGGAGTCCATTACATCGACTCCAGGTTGATGAATATTCTTCTCCGCGCTCCATTATTATAATCATAACTAAGTGCTAAACCCACAAGGGTGATACAGCGCTGCCCTCAGCGCTCCAGGGAGCACAAATAGAGCATTACATATTCTCTAATAATTTAGGCTTGAGTGAATTTTTTTAGGGCAGTGAAAGGTGTAATAAAAGTCATGCTTTAAGTAACACTATAAATTATAAGGAACTTGCTTTTGCACAAGATTAATATTTTTCTTTTGAGATGACCGCCATCACCTGCCTAGATAACAAGAAAACACATACAAAATTTCAACGAGAAAGATTTAAGTTTTGCTCAAAAGCGAAGAATACGAAGGAAAAGAAAAGGGGAGAAGAGTGAAACATGAAGCAGTAAGCTGCATGGCCACCAACACACACACAGGACACGTTGCAGAACGAGCTTTTATTGGAACAAGTTTTCCTGTGCTGAGTTTTATTTTTACATACAAGGTATTTTACCGACAAGTTTATGGCTAAGACATACGTGCAACGCCTGGGTATCAATATTGCAAGTGTATCACATATGTCACAGAGCTTCATCAAGTCATAAAACTTACACAACGAAACACTGTCCCAACAACAGCTCGCCCTGCAACCTGTCTTGCCTACACTATGGTGGGCAGTACGTGTGTGGCTGCACACCCCACCTCCACCTCAACATTCACATGCTTAACGAACCACAATGCTTACACAAAAGCGACACAAAAAAGTAACACACACACACAGTGCAGCGACATGTATCTCTTTTGACATGCAGACGTGGAGTAAAAATACGAGGTGAGGAAGTGAAGCAGGAAATACTGGAGTGACTCCTCACCTCACTTCCATCCTCATACCTTCATCCATTTTTCCCTCCGGCCTTCTCCTATGACAGCTTTAACTTTCCTACATCTATCTATTTCCCCTTCACCAATCATACCTTTAACTTCCCTACATCTATGTATTTCTTCACCGTTACCCTATCATACCTTCAACTCTATACATCTATCCATTTCCCCTTCATCCCTCTGCAACCACGATTTTAACCTCCCTGTATTAATCCATATAGCGTCATCCTACTCCAATCATACATTAATCATCCTTTCTCGCTCACCTATCAAACCTTGACCCACCTTACCATACTTGTGGTAGCGCAGTGAGGATGTATCCGCTTTTGCTAAATACAAACGAAAATCCATTGCACCATCTTTCCCTCTCACCTGAACATTCCGTCCCCTACCATCCCCACCTCCACTACCTGTCCCCACTCCGCCACATGCCCTGTGCTAAAGTATCGACTGAGGACGGGCGGACACACGAGTGATGTAGTGATGCTCAGTGGTGGTGTGGCGTAGTGGTGATGGCCAGGGAGGTAGGTGGTCGAGGGAGGGAGGGACGGAGAGGAGGGAGGGAGGGAGGGAGGGAGGGACGAGAGGAGGGAGGGAGAGAGAATATTTGTTTACATTTGACAATGCAATCAGAGCCAAGTGAAGTGAAACGTGCAAATAATATTCTAGCTGACAATGTAATTTTTTTTTTATTAGCTTTGGAATTTTTTTTGACTAACTGAAAAATAAATTAATGTGTAATATTCACGTCTTTATAGATTAGTTTCTCCTTAGATGTCCACAGTCGATTCTGGGTGGGTGGGGGTCATCGCCTCTGCTGCCCGGACCCAGCTCAGCAATATACCTGATTAACATTATCTTACCTTTTTTTTAATGTTATTGTTTTTTTATTTCATTCACTTATTTGTTAATGTCATCTTTTTTCATGACATATTTTATGACATCGAGCTGACGTATTAAAATAATATAGTAAAGATGCAAAAAAAAAAAAAAGATATTCTAGAATATAAGTTCAGATGTGTGAATGTATTTGAAATAAAAACAAAAGCTACTATTGTTTTTGGTCAAAAACTGACCAGTTTTTATTTGGAGGCGAAATGAGGGAAGCAATGTAGCCTGTATATATTATACACAGGTTACAATATGATTGAAATGTGAGTCACTGGAAAAGGAATATGCAAATACATACACGTAGTCCTGCAGGTCACTAGCATCAACAAATTTGGTGACCTGGCAGTCTGATCTCAAGAGAGACTATGAAGGTAGAACCCTTGAAACAAGTAACAAGTAAATCAGAAATGGATTTTGAGTAATATTTAGTGTAGGGACCAACAGTCACTGTCAGGGTACAAGAGCCCTTTGATAAGTCTGCCAGTCAGCATGGCGTCTCCTTGTAGCAATTGGAGATTAATATTACTATTTTTATGAGGAAGTGCTAAACTCGTAGAGGCTATACAGCACATGGACAACAGAACGTAATCAGGTGCGGTTCAAGAAAGTGGAGGGTAGCTCAAATTCCTGATTCACCTAATTTCAGACTGATCCCTATGTTCATGTTGAGGACCAGCGATCACACCTGCACGAATAACAACACTGGATAAAAGTAACCTTCAAAACGAGGCACTCTTAGCCAATGGTGATACTTGTACTCTCTTCACTGGAATATTAATAGATTTTAACATCCTCATTTAGGCTGGAAAAATGAAGATCTAGAGAATACACAGAGAACTTTCACGTCCCAAATTAATTAAAATAAAAAGTAAATTGTCCAGAGGGGGGAGTTTGTTGGGTATCGCTACTCATCCTGGGAGTAAACATACCTCTATATACGTAGTGGACTTCAGGGCAAACAGTTGGCATGCCAATGACGGTATCAACGCCATCATTGATCATTTCTAAATACAGGTATCATTGCCTTTACAATTATACTTATCTAACAGCAGCAAATCCTGGATATTTTGCATAAATCTATGAATCTTAGTTTCAAGATGTTGTAAAACCTAATTATTGAAAACAATTAAATCCCCCAGGCTGTGCTCCACGAGTGAAGGAGGGATATATATACATATCACAATTTACACTTACACCTCTTGTTGATTCCGAGGGTCATCGCTCCTGCTGTCCAGTCCCAGACCAGGCCACCCGATTCATGGCCTGATTACTCAGGCTGCTGGTGGTAACAGCACATTGTCCAACGTGGGTACCTAGCCCGGCTGATCAGGCACAAACTTGGGAAACTCATCAAGTTCCTCCTTGAAGAGTTTCTATAAAAAATTCTATACAAACCGACATGTGGTACCTTTGTGAGAGCGTTCCGCGAGCAACACCAGCTTGACTTACCAGACTATCTGGTCTGAGACCAAGCCTGAGGGAAGGTAACCTCTGATATCACCAAGTAGCCACCTCTCTCTAGTCCTACCTCACCAAGTAGCCACCTCTCTCTCGTCCTACCTCACCAAGTAGCCACCTCTCTCTCGTCCTACCTCACCAAGTAACCACCTCTCTCTCGTCCTACCTCACCAAGTAACCACCTCTCTCTCGTCCTACCTCACCAAGTAACCACCTCTCTCTCGTCCTACCTCACCAAGTAGCCACCTCTCTCTCATCCTACCTCACCAAGTAGCCACCTCTCTCTCGTCCTACCTCACCAAGTAGCCACCTCTCTCTCATCCTACCTCACCAAGTAGCCACCTCTCTCTCGTCCTACCTCACCAAGTAACCACCTCTCTCTCGTCCTACCTCACCAAGTAGCCACCTCTCTCGTCCTACCTCACCAAGTAGCCACCTCTCTCTCATCCTACCTCACCAAGTAGCCACCTCTCTCTCGTCCTACCTCACCAAGTAGCCACCTCTCTCTCGTCCTACCTCACCAAGTAGCCACCTCTCTCTAGTCCTACCTCACCAAGTAGCCACCTCTCTCTCGTCCTACCTCACCAAGTAGCCACCTCTCTCTCGTCCTACCTCACCAAGTAGCCACCTCTCTCTCTCCTACCTCACCAAGTAGCCACCTCTCTCTCGTCCTACCTCACCAAGTAGCCACTCTCTCTCATCCTACCTCACCAAGTAGCCACCTCTCTCTCGTCCTACCTCACCAAGTAGCCACCTCTCTCTCGTCCTACCTCACCAAGTAGCCACCTCGCTCGTCCTACCTCACCAAGTAGCCACCTCGCTCTGTCCTACCTCACCAAGTAGCCACCTCTCTCCTATCCTCCTACCAAGTAGCCACCTCGCTCGTCCTACCTCACCAAGTAGCCACCTCTCTCTCCTACCTCACCAAGTAGCCACCTCCTCTGTCCTACCTCACCGTAGCCCCTCCGTCCTACCTCACCAAGTAGCCACCTCTCTCTCATCCTACCTCACCAAGTAGCCACCTCTCTCGTCCTACCTCACCAAGTAGCCACCTCTCTCTGTCCTACCTCACCAAGTAGCCACCTCTCTCGTCCTACCTCACCAAGTAGCCACCTCCTCTGTCCTACCTCACCAAGTAGCCACCTCTCTCTGTCCTACCTCACCAAGTAGCCACCTCTCTCTGTCCTACCTCACCAAGTAGCCACCTCTCTCTCGTCCTACCTCACCAAGTAGCCACCTCTCTCTAGTCCTACCTCACCAAGTAGCCACCTCTCTCTAGTCCTACCTCACCAAGTAGCCACCTCTCTCTCTCCTACCTCACCAAGTAGCCACCTCTCTCTCGTCCTACCTCACCAAGTAGCCACCTCTCTGCCTCCTAAAGTAGCCACTCTCATCTCCTCACCAAGTAGCCACCTCTCTCTTCCTACCTCACCAAGTAGCCACCTCTCTTCGTCCTACCTCACCAAGTAGCCACCTCTCTCGTCCTACCTCACCAAGTAGCCACCTCTCTCTCGTCCTACCTCACCAAGTAGCCACCTCTCTCGTCCTACCTCACCAAGTAGCCACCTCGCTCGTTCTACCTCACCAAGTAGCCACCTCGCTCGTCTACCTCACCAAGTAGCCACCTCTCTCTCGTCCTACCTCACCAAGTAGCCACCTCTCTCTGTCCTACCTCACCAAGTAGCCACCTCCTCGTCCTACCTCACCAAGTAGCCACCTCTCTCGTCCTACCTCACCAAGTAGCCACCTCTCTCGTCCTACCTCACCAAGTAGCCACCTCTCTCGTCCTACCTCACCAAGTAGCCACCTCTCTCTGTCCTACCTCACCAAGTAGCCACCTCCTCTTCCTACCTCCCAAGTAGCCACCTCTCTCTCGTCCTACCTCACCAAGTAGCCACCTCTCTCTCGTCCTACCTCACCAAGTAGCCACCTCTCTCTTCCTACCTCACCAAGTAGCCACCTCTCTCTCGTCCTACCTCACCAAGTAGCCACCTCTCTCTAGTCCTACCTCACCAAGTAGCCACCTCTCTCTCGTCCTACCTCACCAAGTAGCCACCTCTCTCGTCCTACCTCACCAAGTAGCCACCTCTCTCTGTCCTACCTCACCAAGTAGCCACCTCTCTCTGTCCTACCTCACCAAGTAGCCACCTCTCTCTCGTCCTACCTCACCAAGTAGCCACCTCTCTCTCGTCCTACCTCACCAAGTAGCCACCTCTCTCTCGTCCTACCTCACCAAGTAGCCACCTCTCTCTCGTCCTACCTCACCAAGTAGCCACCTCTCTCGTCCTACCTCACCAAGTAGCCACCTCTCTCGTCCTACCTCACCAAGTAGCCACCTCTCTCTCGTCCTACCTCACCAAGTAGCCACCTCGCTCGTCCTACCTCACCAAGTAGCCACCTCGCTCGTCCTACCTCACCAAGTAGCCACCTCTCTCTCGTTCTACCTCACCAAGTAGCCACCTCTCTCTCGTCCTACCTCACCAAGTAGCCACCTCTGCTCGTCCTACCTCACCAAGTAGCCACCTCTCTCTCGTCCTACCTCACCAAGTAGCCACCTCGCTCGTCCTACCTCACCAAGTAGCCACCTCTCTCTCGTTCTACCTCACCAAGTAGCCACCTCGCTCGTTCTACCTCACCAAGTAGCCACCTCTCTCGTCCTACCTCACCAAGTAGCCACCTCCTCGTCTACCTCACCAAGTAGCCACCTCTCTCTCGTTCTACCTCACCAAGTAGCCACCTCGCTCGTCTACCTCACCAAGTAGCCACCTCTCTCGTCCTACCTCACCAAGTAGCCACCTCGCTCGTTCTACCTCACCAAGTAGCCACCTCGCTCGTCCTACCTCACCAAGTAGCCACCTCGCTCGTCCTACCTCAATGTCCCTCCATTATTCTTCGGAATCACATTTGAGTTTTTATTTTAGTCTTTCAAGTTATATCGTTATACAGTTGTCTAAACTCATCCTCGTGCCATTTTTTTCCCGCTCTTCTTATTTTCATATTGTCTCTTGTTTTTGTGCTATATTTCTTTCACGCGCTGTTGCACCTTCTGTCCTCTTTGCAGTCCTGACTCAGGACAAAAACACATGTAGCAGGACAAGCCAATACTGGCATAACGTTTCCCTTTAAAAAGATTTAAAGTCACTTAAGAACGAAACGTTGTCCTTATAAAGGCTTAATATTACATTGTGTCTTCACTCCTGTCATTCCGAGTCCTGGATGAACCATTGCTTCTGTATTTTTTTCTAACTTCTCGTACTCAATATAAATCTTTGTTCCTTTTCAACACGTCGCCTTTATTACCTCTATTATTTCCTTACTAATCAGTTCCCTCCCCCTTACTCTTCTGTACTTTGGTTTTCTCATTCCACACACTTCTATTATCTGAAACTTAACAGCACGTGTGTGCGTGCGTGCGTGTGTGGACAGGGGATGTATAGGGTAAGGTTGGGGTGGGAAGCTGAGACGCTCAAGTGAGTCCCGTCATCGACAGATAACATGTTGAGGTAGATGGTTTGTCCACTCACTAACTACTACACTCTCCCTCTCCATCCACTTACCCTCTCCCTTCTCCATCCACTTACCCTCTCCCTTCTCCATCTACTCGTCATTCTCCCTCCGTCCATCGACTCTCTCCCTCCTACACGACAGCCAGGTCTGCGTACTCATTCACTCCACAACAGCTGATCTGATGACTGGTGGCGGTCACCTGTTGCAATATAAACATAATAAACCATTACCATTCTTCAGTGGGACCCGCACATGGTAGTACCTCCCTCCCCGCATCCCATCTCGTTCTCTCCACTTCTCTTGCCTCGGGTCTGGGATGATGGAAATATTTTCCTAAAAATTCCATTTGTTTGGGATAGGCTATAGTGAGAGATGGCAGTTCCCAGGTGGTAGTTACTTTGAAGCTTCCGTGGCTGGAATACTGCTGTATACTAACAGCCCCTTTCAAGCCAGGCGAAATGGAGTATCTGGAGAATGTACAGAGAACCTTCACTGCACGTATAATTTCAGTCAAGCACCTTAATTACTGGGAACGTTTGAAATCAATTGACCTGTACTCCGTAGAACGCTGTCGAGAAAGATACAAAATAATTTACATCTGGAAAATCCTAAAGACTGGTCCTAAAACTGCACACAGAAATCACTCCCTACGAAAGCAGAGGTCTCAGAAGACGGTGTAACATACCTCCAATGAAAAGCATGGGTGCCATGAGTACACTGAGAGAAAACAAATGTCTAGGACCCAAGATTTTTCAACATTCAACCATCATACAAAAGGGGTATTACCAATAGACCCCTGGCTGTCTTCACGTGGGAACTGTAGAGATTCCTTAAGTCAGTACCTGACCAGCCAGACTGTGGTTCCTACGTTGGACTGTGTGCTGCCAGCAATAACAGCCTAGTTGATCGGGCCCTGATCCACCGGGAGGTCTGGTCATAGAGCGGGGCCGAAGGAACCCCAGGAACACCCTCTATGTAGACTCCAGGTAGGTAGCTGCAGAACCTTTTGCTGGAATGCTCGACGATATCCTCATTGCTCCACTGAGGTCTCCCGGATCAAGCTGACGGATTTTGACAAAATGTATGAGTCCCATCCTGCGTGATGGAATATGACAGGGAAACGTAGCTACCTTTTCTTCCCACTGTGTAATTTTCATATAGAATAGAGTAGCAGTAAACTGCTGATGCATCCAATTTTGTTGGAAACTCCACGGCCAAACCACCTACAGTATAACTGGAGGAAAACACGAATGCTAAGATCAGACGCACACTTCACATCTCTTCTGAGCATCACCACTTTCACCTGTTACTCCAGCTTACAAGACATGTTGGTTCCTTGTCTTCAGAGAAGCTTGAATGATAATTATAAGTACTCTCCACAAGGAATGCCAGATAAAAAAAACCACATTACACCCATTAGTATGATAAAAACACAGAGGTGACGTAAATATTGGAGACAGCATAGGCAGTGGACAGGTAAATATGAGGTGATCAGTCCCTGAGCCCTGATAAGTGTTCGGCTCCATAGCCTCCATTAATGGTTATAAAACACAAAATCCAATGAATTAACCAGCTTCATCATATCAGACAAAAATGCTGGTAGCTCGATGCTAGAGCCTACCTACCTAGTGTCGATTCCAGGGAAATTGTCCCAGCCGCATGGTCCCGGATCAAGTCTCCTGGTTCATGGTCTTATTAATCAAGCTATAACCAATCTAATGTAGGTACCACATCCCAGCTGATCAGGAAATAACCTAAGTAACTCCAGTTACTTCCTGATCAGTTAATGTTCTGTAATTCTCCTTATATCTGAAGGGTGTTTAGTAAGTCCTGGACCCTTTACATTAAGTTGCCCCTCGGTACTGAGTACTTAAGATAACTATGGCCAAATTTAGATGAACCTCGTTAATGTCATAATAAAAACCATTACTCAAGTTACGAGAAAATGTTCTACGGTAATAAGACTTTCCTCCTAGGCGAAGACTGGTTTCTTGATTAGGTTAAAAACCTATCGACTACACAAAGTGTCATTAAGGCTGCATGTAACCTTTACACAACCAGTCAATGATATTTTAATATCATAAAATATGGATGGAAGTAAACTCGGCGGCATTTACAAATTAGGAGAGAGAGACCTCCCTCGGTGTGTGTATAAACTACGTCGCAACAAGGAGATGCAGCTATCAGACCAAGATTCAGAGATAACTGAGCATGACATGTCCACTCATGACCTTGAGGATGACGAGCAATTTTCGGCTGATAAATATCTATGTTAGACGAAGGTAAGGCGGTCACGGCCGCGGAACAACAACCATATACAAGGACATCAAGTACCTATACTTCCCTTGGCCTCAAATTATCAACTTTAAACTTACAAGGCATCCAGAAAGGTATTCTATGGATGGTCTATATTAATTAGATCATCAGATATTCTCGTTGTCTACCAGCCCACTTGACATGGAATGAGTGGGAGGTGAACCAAAGTTCTCGTTCCTTTATTATCAGGGGGACTGGAGATAGAAGGGGCCAAGCCTCCATGCACAGAGGAGACAAAAAGGTTAAGGGAATCTCTAAGGTTATTCATTAATAGGTGTATATATTTAATTGTAAGTTATATTCCATCTATAACAGTTGTGTAATAAATCACTTAAATAATCCCCCCCCCCTCACATGTTATCCCTCTTCCAGTATCTTTATGCAAGCAGTAGAACAGAAAAGTTATGACCAAATGATTAACCAACCCCTTTTGCACTCCAAGGCTCTGATCAGGGGCCCACATCTTGAAAGTTCCAGAGCCCAATGAGTACACATGAAACTTTTTAAATTGCCTCTAAGCAATGGGGAAAATTCGTCGTCATCAAGTAACTAGTCAAAGAGCCCCGACTCTTTCGTAAGGGAAGTGAGATGAGATGTGAAGCTGTGTAATTCCAGACTTAGCAGTGAGTGGTTCGCATTAGCTTGTAAGTAAGAATAATAAGTGGAATAACTATAAAAATTCACAAAAAAATTAAAGTCACGGCAAAAGTCACACAAATAAAAGTGTCTTAGAAAAAGCCAATCTATAACATAATAGAAGTGCATCCACATCCCTCCAGTATTTCTATGAAGGAACCTTAATTACCCTATGGTTAATTAATAAAATTAAGGTGAACTAATAATTTTTTAGGTAACCTTCTAAATTAAATTTAAAAAGTTCTATCGGCAGGTGAAAGAGTTCGCACACTACGGTATGACAAGTAGAGTTATAAGAATACCGTGGACCATTCTGTGGGTTCAGTAGGTACCAGATCTTCAGAGGTTTCCTTGAAGGGCTGAGAAAAACATGAGCGCTGCGATGAAAGTAAGCAAGTACGACTGTCCGTGGAACCCGCTAAAGTGCATGATGTTGAAAGAAGTTCAGGAGCATTTACCTTATGCAGTAAACAAGTGTCTTCAACCCAAGAGGTCACAAAAGATGACCCGACCTGAAAGCAGACTAGGTCATGTCGTTTTACCAGGTTTTATCCAAGAATCGCTGAGTGCCCTGGCACGCCACAATTCACAAGCTTTGTTTTTTATTTTCACTGTTTCCTGTGACTGATTTTTACCACAATCTGAACCCAGGTAAGTGTAAACATTACATGACAATGTGTTAACTTAAGGAATACATTCTACACAGAGTACAGAAACAGTAATTCATATTTCATGTATGTGTTGTGGGGTTCTTTTCATAGATTTGGTAATATAACAGACGATGAGCTTGGGTTTTGGTAGCGTTTAATGAGGCGTTGGAAATATGGGAGCTGAGGCCTATGCCTGTGTCCGTCTCGTATGCCTACCCAGGAACTGATCTACTAGGCTGCCCGGCACTGAGGCATTCAAAAGGCAGGCCTATGATTGGCTAATGCCAGATCACATGGCCAGAGGTTGGAAATCACGTGAACAGCCGTTAGAAGTACGAACGAACCGTACATGTACGTCAAATAAATAATTCCATAAAAATAACGTATTTCCATTACTGTTCTTTTTATATCAGTAGAAAGTACTGTGATAGGACTCTTGTTTACTTACATTATGTGAGACGAAGGTCACATTGATACCAACACAATTTAAGAGCATCAAATACAAAACTAACTTATTTACAACTGAATATTGGTGTTTAATTAATCGTCTAGGACTTTTACAGATTTACCAGGTATTAACAAGGTTTTGTCCAAACGTTTTACCAGGTTTTAACAAAGTTTTTACCCAAAAGTTTGACCAAGTTTTAACGAGGTTTTGTCTAAACGTTTTACCATGTCTTACATAGCAAGTTTTACGAGGCAAAATTACGGGCCAGATTTTACAGGGAAGGTTTTACCAGAGATATTAAAACCCTGCCAGTAACATCAAGAAAGGCATCATGAATCAATATAACTGACTGGTGGGTTAGCGAGCGCCCTCCGGCCTGGTAAGAGTGCTGTATATCACAGTGACCACAGGAGAAGCCATCCAGCTCACAAGTTAACACCAAGAACTGCATTAAGATATTCTTTAACCCTATCTCACTCCCACCAAAACCTACTTCCCTATACTTCCTACACCCCCACATGAATCTCACTACCATCCTTCCCTACACCTGACTGCAACCAGTATCCCCACAATATATCTTGGATTATGGAATGATTGAGAAACATAACTAACTTTTGTTCCCACTATGTAACTATCATATATAATAAGGTAGCAACACACTGCCAATGTATCCAATTTTGCTACATGAAAAATGCAGCTGACTGACAAGAAAGTCCCTCACTAGAGCTAGTGTCAGTAGCAATGGCACTGAAGAGGATCACTAGCACTGGTGAGGATCACTAGCACTGGTGAGGATCACTAGCACTGGTGAGGATCACTAGCACTGGTGAGGATCACTAGCACTGGTGAGGGTCACTAGCACTGGTGAGGGTCACTAGCACTGGTGAGGGTCACTAGCACTGGTGAGGGTCACTAGCACTGGTGAGGGTCACTAGCACTGGTGAGGGTCACTAGCACTGGTGAGGATCACTAGCACTGGTGAGGATCACTAGCACTGGTGAGGATCACTAGCACTGGTGAGGATCACTAGCACTGGTGAGGATCACTAGCACTGGTGAGGATCACTAGCACTGGTGAGGATCACTAGCACTGGTGAGGATCACTAGCACTGGTGAGGATCACTAGCACTGGTGAGGGTCACTAGCACTGGTGAGGATCACTAGCACTGGTGAGGATCACTAGCACTGGTGAGGATCACTAGCACTGGTGAGGATCACTAGCACTGGTGAGGATCACTAGCACTGGTGAGGGTCACTAGCACTGGTGAGGGTCACTAGCACTGGTGAGGGTCACTAGCACTGGTGAGGGTCACTAGCACTGGTGAGGGTCACTAGCACTGGTGAGGATCACTAGCACTGGTGAGGATCACTAGCACTGGTGAGGATCACTAGCACTGGTGAGGATCACTAGCACTGGTGAGGATCACTAGCACTGGTGAGGATCACTAGCACTGGTGAGGGTATCGTCACATTACAAAATATAAATCTCCATGAGATTAGAAAAGGAACTGTTGTAATGGAATCAAATAAAAGGTTTGATAAGAGTATCAAGGAAAAAATAAAATATGAAAAGTTTTACAGTTTTTAATGTACTTTTCAAGTGACCTTTTTAAAATATGTAAAATATTATATAGAAAAAATGCGCTATAAAGTTACTTTATTACATATTTCGACTTTTCATAGTAGTTTGAGACATTTTCTGACATACTTCAACTTTTAGTTAAAATATGCATATAACTAATACAATAAGAGGAAACATGTAAGCCGGGAGGTTGATCTGTGTTTGTTGCAGTGCATAAAGAAAATGATAATCCCGTCTAAAAGTTTCCAGTATACAGCAGATTGTCAATTTTTTTCTGCTGTATGGATTTTCCATTGTAGTATTGATAGTTGTTGACATTCCTTAGATCACTATTATCATTAACAGATTACAACAGCAACACTATGCATTTTAAATACTAGTTTGTGATACGGTGCGATTTGTTCCCTAATAAATCTTGTATAGAGAGATCCAGGACTGGAAGGTTGCTTCCTTGGTTACAGAGATCCCTGGAACTGGAAACTTGCTTTTCAAGTTATAGAAACCCTAGACCTGGAAGATTGCTTTCCATATAGATTGTTTCCATTACTACACGGACCCTGGACCTGGACGGTTGCTTTATTGGTTACACAGGCCTTGGACCTCGAAGGCTGTTTTCCAGGTTACAGAGGTCCTAGGCCTGGAAAGTCGTTTTCAACATTCCTGTAACAGCATACGGACTATGATGCAAATATCATATGGATTCCTTTGGTGGCACTGACAAATTTGTTAATGATACCAGAGATTACCACGCCCACCGCCCGATCTCACACCAGGCCTCCTAAACTGAAAGCGAAATATTACAGGAATAAGAACCATTAAGAAAAATACCAGAGTAAATCTAAATGGATGTTGAATAAAAGCAGAAATCTGTAAGGTTTACCAGTAGTCTTCCATGGTAATGAGACCAAAAAAGAAAAGACCAGCAATCTTGAAAGAGAGCAAAACCTTTAACAAGGTCTCGTATAATTCTCATTCGAGAGAACGCCAGTACCTCCGTCAGTGGCAACTGTCTACCAACCTGTCCTCCCCATATTCTAAAATGCCTGTGATGTGTATTATGCGTAATACATTAAGATCCGGCAGGGCGGAACCTGGTCAATTGTTGCCTCAGTCTTGCGAGGCCCACTGAGGACGCCCACCACCGTCCACTACACTCAATCAACATTCTACGAGGATAAAATTATCTGTGGAATGTTCTTTACCAAGAATCAGGAAATAGATATCTGGCAGAACATACTAGAAAAATATTGTCAGACACGTGGAGGTAACGGTCTCTGGCAAGACAGATACCACGGAGGTAACGGTCTTTGGCAAGGCAGATACTAATGAGGTAACGGTCTCAGGCAAATCAGATACCAGGAAGGTAACGGTCTTTGGCAAATCAGATACCAGGAAGGTAACGGTCTCAGGCAAATCAGATACCAGGAAGGTAACGGTCTCAGGCAAATCAGATACCAGGAAGGTAACGGTTTCAGGCATATCAAATGCCAGGAAGGCAACGGTCTCAGGCAAGACAGATACTAAGGAAATAATGGTTTAAAGCAGATTTCTTTCTTGCTTCTTTGGGTGGTTCCGGTGGCATTCACCTCCCCCCCCCCACTCGCAGAGAGCCATGTATTCCATAATTTTGTTTATGTAATAATTACCTTATTTATTACAATCATAATATGTTCTTCATGGAAGTAGGGTGCAGAAATGACAGCTTCTTAGTTTCCTAGATATAAGTGAGTGTCATCTAGACAACACTTCACCAGTGTTGAGTAACACACACACATATCAGTTTCTTAGATAAAAAGACAGTACCAACACCACCAGGAATACCGTGGGAACGACTCTTATGGGGAAACACATTCCTAAATTAAACCGTTCATTTTCTAACGCATTTACCTGCGTCAATTTGCGAATGATCAAAGTCAAAAACAAATCAGGCATTATGCGTCATTTTAGGTTAAATTTTAGTTAAATTACTTTATTTTCATCAATAACCAAACTATATAAATGGAAGGATACGTCTGGCAGCTGGGTAAAAACACCGCGGTCGCTTAATTCATTGAAAACAATACGCTGGTTATGTAGTGTGGAAGGAGTGACTGCAACTCAAGTGCTTCCCTCTACACTGTGTCATACCCACTCAACGCTAACATTAACTGACAAACAAATACACTTGTGGTTCTGATATTAGCGAGAGAATCATGAAAAAAAAAAGATTCATGAAGGTGGCGAGGGAATGGAGAGTGGTAGTGATAGTAGTAGTGGCAGTGGTAGTGAAGATGAAGACAGTGGTGCAGGTAATAGTGTAGTGGTGATAGTGAGTGGTGGTGGTGATAGCAGGAGCGGCGCTGTGTTGGCTCTGCTGCCAGACAGTGTCAAGGCACCTTTAAGCTACAATATGGGGGACGGATAATTTCATGTAAGGTGAAGCTTCACATAACTAACGGAGGACACCTCACTCGTTACCACCAACATATATGTTACTCTCTCAACAATTATTTCCTGCCAGTTTTCACACAATTATACAAATGAAATCACGTAAATTATTAATTATAGAGAACCTGATGAAAACACGTAAGATAATATTCATTAGCCACAAGGTTCTGAGCATTTCATTATTATCATTATTCGCATTAAAGCGCTATACCAGGAAGGGTCGCGCAACTCTAATCTAGGATTTCACACAGGTACCCTTCGAGGTATCTTGATGCTGGAGAGGGCTCTTGATCCAAGGAAGTGTAGCTGCTCACCCCCCTTCCTCGGATTAAACCTGGTTAACTCTCATTTCTCATGTGTACATGACCCCCCAACGGATTCAGTGCTTCACCATGGCTGCCGGGACGATGCCCCAGAAATCGACTCCAAGTAGATAGATATATTACAATAGAACAAGTCCCCAGGATCACCAGGACCTGGAGAAGTTGTTTCAAGGCTTCGCACCCATCTCAAGAGAAGGGTACGACACCTTTCTTTAAGAAGGTAGAGAAGAACTTAGTAAACCAGCAGCTGGTCTCTTCAATAAATCATTGGAAAGATGCAGCATTCCTCAGATTCAGAAGATAATAGGTCCACAGCTTCAATTCTTCTCCCTATCAACAGCCTGACCTGATAATGATTTAATTATTGAAATCGTTAACAGAAAATGCCAATCAAAGTCAATTTGATGAACATTAATTTGGTCATTAATTTTGAACGCGTCTCCTCAAGAAATTGTTCTTGCCAAACAAATTTACTATTTTTTCTGAAGAATTTGAAGAGGTGAATAATGATTAAACTACTATATGGACATCAGTAAGACCGCCGTGAGTGAAACAATAAGAGTAGGGTTAGTCTAAACGAGTAGTGATGATGTGTCAAGCGCTGCCAGACTTAAGCTGCTTGTTTATCTCTTTATTAGATAAACTTCCTGCAAATGTTAATTCATGTTAAGTAAACCTAAACTAGAATAGTTAACACATAATTTTGTAGCTGTTTAGATTGGCAGAAATAGACGCATTGCATGGTGCGAGACACGAGGCTGACAGTAGACGCATTGCAAGGTGCGGAGACACGAGACTGACAGTAGACGCATTGCAAGGTGCGGAGACACGAGGCTGACAGTAGACGCATTGCAAGGTGCGGAGACACGAGGCTGACAGTAGACGCATTGCAAGGTGCGGAGACACGAGACTGACAGTAGACGCATTGCAAGGTGCGGAGACACGAGGCTGACAGTAGACGCATTGCAAGGTGCGGAGATACGAGACTGACAGTAGACGCATTGCAAGGTGCGGAGACACGAGGCTGACAGTAGACGCATTGCAAGGTGCGGAGACACGAGGCTGACAGTAGACGCATTGCTAGGTGCGGAGACACGAGGCTGACAGTAGACGCATTGCTAGGTGCGGAGACACGAGACTGACAGTAGACGCATTGCAAGGTGCGGAGACACGAGGCTGACAGTAGACGCATTGCAAGGTGCGGAGACACGAGGCTGACAGTAGACGCATTGCAAGGTGCGGAGACACGAGGCTGACAGTAGACGCATTGCAAGGTGCGGAGACACGAGGCTGACAGTAGACGCATTGCAAGGTGCGGAGACACGAGGCTGACAGACAAAACTGACCAATCAAGATAATTTAAGTTTGAATAAATAAATAGAGATCCTGAGGTGGACCAGTCACAAGTGGCGTTCCTCAAGAGTCACTGCTTGGCCTCGTCTTCTTCATAATTCTAGTAAACGAATTAGACGAAGCGAATAAATAGCGAGGTAACTTCGCTGATGATACAAAAACAAGCCGACCAAGAAAATCTGAGAGGGTCACTTTGTAGGAAGACTTGGACAGGGTGTTGATGTAGGCAGGAAAATAACAGTTGCGGGTTAATGTAAATAAATTTAAAGATCCCAGACCTTGGGAGATAGAAAGCAGCAACACTCATCAACTAAGCAATAGAGTAGATAAGAACTTGGGAGTTCTGATAAACAGAAATCTGAAACCATGGCAACAGTCTCCTAAGTATTCACACTAAAAAAATAACTTGACTTTATATGAAGTAGTATAAGTAACAGAAGTCGCAAAGTGATATACATCTCTCTCGTTGGAAAGACCTCACTTATGTCATGAACACTGTTCTGGTAGACCTCACTTAGCTTATGTCATGAACACTGTTCTGGTAGACCTCACTTAGCTTATGTCATGAACACTGTTCTGGTAGACCTCACTTAGCTTATGTGATGAACACTGTTCTGGTAGACCTCACTTAGCTTATGTGATGAACACTGTTCTGGTAGACCTCACTTAGCTTATGTGATGAACACTGTTCTGGTAGACCTCACTTAGCTTATGTGATGAACACTGTTCTGGCAGACCTCACTTAGCTTATGTCATGAACACTGTTCTGGTAGACCTCACTTAGCTTATGTGATGAACACTGTTCTGGTAGACCTCACTTAGCTTATGTGATGAACACTGTTCTGGCAGACCTCACTTAGCTTATGTGATGAACACTGTTCTGGTAGACCTCACTTAGCTTATGTGATGAACACTGTTCTGGTAGACCTCACTTAGCTTATGTCATGAACACTGTTCTGGTAGACCTCACTTAGCTTATGTCATGAACACTGTTCTAGTAGACCTCACTTAGCTTATGTCATGAACACTGTTCTGGTAGACCTCACTTAGCTTATGTGATGAACACTGTTCTGGCAGACCTCACTTAGCTTATGTCATGAACACTGTTCTGGTAGACCTCACTTCGCTTATGTCATGAACACTGTTCTGGTAGACCTCACTTAGCTTATGTGATGAACACTGTTCTGGTAGACCTCACTTAGCTTATGTGATGAACACTGTTCTGGTAGACCTCACTTAGCTTATGTCATGAACACTGTTCTGGTAGACCTCACTTAGCTTACGTCATGAACACTGTTCTGGCAGACCTCACTTAGCTTATGTGATGAACACTGTTCTGGCAGACCTCACTTAGCTTATGTGATGAACACTGTTCTGGTAAACCTCACTTAGCTTATGTGATGAACACTGTTCTGGTAGACCTCACTTAGCTTATGTCATGAACACTGTTCTGGCAGACCTCACTTAGCTTATGTCATGAACACTGTTCTGGTAGACCTCACTTAGCTTATGTCACATAAAACAACTTCTACGAAGATGACAGTGATAGGTACCGAACTTACACTCTAGAAAGTAGAATGAGATACTAGAGTATAAATGGAAAAATAAATAAAATTGAGGAATGAATAAAAGGGAAATGAACAAGAAGCTGATAAACTCAAACCACCACATTCTAAGACAACTCACAATAATGGAATTAAATATTCAGATTTAGAAAATACTGAAAACCTTGACTTTTCAACAGAGTTGTAGCTGAATGGAACAAATTGTCCAACAGTGTCACTGTCGGGAGTTTTAAAAACAATTTAGATATACTGAAGTTGATGAACAAGACACTGTGTATCATTAATGTAAAGATACGAAGTGTAATGTTTGGGTATCACCACTCTCACCCAGGCTAACACCACTCTCACCCAGCCTAACACCACTCTCACCCAGCCTAACACCACTCTCACCCAGCCTAACACCACTCTCACCCAGCCTAACACCACTCTCACCCAGCCTAACACCACTCTAAAGCAGCCTAACACCACTCTCACCCAGCCTAACACCACTCTCACCCAGCCTAACACCACTCTCACCCAGTCTAACACCACTCCCACCCATCCCAACATCAGTTTCACCCATCCCAACATCAGTTTCACCCAGCCTAACACCACTCTCACCCAGCCTAACACCACTCTCACCCAGTCTAACACCACTCCCACCCATCCCAACATCAGTTTTACCCAGCCTAACACCACTCTCACCCAGGCTAACACCACTCCCACCCATCCCAACATCAGTTTTACCCAGCTTAACACCACTCTCACCCAGCCTAACACCACTCTCCCCCAGCCTAACACCACTCTCACCCAGCCTAACACCACTCTCACCCAGCCTAACACCACTCTCACCCAGCCTAACACCACTCTCACCCAGCCTAACACCACTCTCACCCAGCCTAACACCACTCCCACCCATCCCAACATCAGTTTTACCCAGCCTAACATTACTTTCACCACCCCAACGCCACTCAGACACTACCGTGCAAGCCTCTCTAAGAATCCCATGGGTGCCCTCCCTCATCATCAACTGCAGCTACTCAGTATTCCCGCACGCTTCAGCTGCTGGAGGGAGCACAGGGTATACTGGAGGTTGTGTTGGGGAAGACAGGTTGTGCTGGTGGAGAGAGAGAGGAGAGAGAGAGGAGAGAGAGAGGAGAGAGAGAGAGAGGAGAGAGAGAGAGGAGAGAGAGAGGAGAGAGAGAGAGTGTGTGTGGGGGGAGTTATTAGTGAGAAGAGGAGCCATGGTGGCTGATGAGGGTTCTCTGGTATCCTTTGTGAGCCGTGTCAATAGTTTCATCAGTGTGATGGTGGTGTGCTGAGGCGACGCCTCCCTCACTCCCTGGCTACACCAAATGTCACTCTTATGCACCTTCCCTCACCTCTACCTTCCCTTCCGTAACCACTACCCTCTTCCTGCCTCCATCTCTCTCTCTCTCTCTCGCCCTTATCTACTCTCCCTTTTCTCTCGCATTCCTCCTCTCTCTTTACCTTCCTCCCTCCTTTTGTTCTTCCCTCCCGTTCTCATTATTCACCTCCTATTACTCTGATAGTTCTCTTTAAACAGAAACATTTTATGCAGCTTGCCCTCTCTCCCCCGCCCAGGAGATGTATATGTGGGGGGAGGGAATCCAGGTGAGGTAATGACTATTTGGTCATATACTGAAGTGTGTCAACCAGTTAAAGTAATTAATAAATAACGAACACAAAGCGCGTCGTTCAGGTTAAGTAATTAATACATGAATGTACACTGAAGATCCTGACAGTAAGTGTGGCGCGTCCAGGTAATGTAATTATTATCTGGACTTACACTGAAGCCACCAGACAATATACTACGTGCATCGCCCAAGTAATATAATTCATATCTGGAGGTGTATCGGCCAGGTAAGGTAATTAATACCTGCACGTATATTAAGGCTCCAGTCAATATAAGTGTGACTATCAGGTAATATAATTAATATCTAGACTTGTACTGAAACTCCCTACAATTGGCAAATTCTATTTTATCTGCAAGGCTAAACTAAATTACAGAAATTTTTACCTCCCTGTAACATAAATAATATTTTGTGCTCAAATATATAAACGTATATTTATTGAATTATTTTTAGCAAATGATAAAATATGTATCTACATTATTAAACCGTGAAATTTCTTAGTGTTTTGTTATATGCATGTAAAAAGGTAGCCTGTTACACGTTTTGCACTCTGCTAGAACTGTTGGTCATTTCTATCTCATGAGCATATAAGATGGCAGGCAAATCTCACTAGTTCTATTTTACTCTCGGTATATATTTACTTCGACTTTCCTGAGCGTGTTTCCTAATAGGAGTCATTTCAGTAGCATTTCTTTCCAAATTAAGTCTTGTCTGAGTTTTGTGCTCTACCGCAAAGCCACACCATCAGAGTTGATAAGAGGCGCCAGGAGCTGTTGATTTCACACCTTCAAAGCCAAATATAATATAATATCTTTTATTACAAGTACATGTACAAGGTATACAGGCCTAGTTGACATCAATGACATACTACTATATAGAAATCCCTTTGTTATGCAGAGCATTTCGGGCAAATTAGATCAATTTTGTCCCAGGATGCGACCCACACCAGTCGACTAACACCCAGGTACCCATTTTACTGATGGGTGAACATAGACAACCGGTGTAAGGAAACACGCCCGATGTTTCCACCCCTTTGCTATCACTCTTTAACAATGGAATATACAACTTCAAGAAAGTATTGTAGCCAAGACACAAGTAAACGACAACAAACTGCTTGGGTAAGAGAAGGTCGAGGATGATCCGACCTTGGTGACAGCAAGTGAGGCTCAGGGGCACGCACGCCATACATG